>JAVSCE010016024.1:0-89198 GCA_032199065.1 Smutsia gigantea
GTTGATGTACTGGATGATGTTGATAGATTTTCAAATTTTGTACCATCCTTGCATCCCTGGGATGAATCCCACTTGAACATAATAGATGATCTTTTTGATGTATTTTTGAATTCTGTTTGCTAATATTTTGTTGAGTATTTTTGCATCTATGTTCATCAGGGATATTGGTCTGTAATTTTCTTTTTTTGTGGTGTTTTTGCCTGGTTTTGGTATTAGAGTGATGTTGGTCTCATAGAATGAGTTTGGGAGTTTTCCTTCCTCTTCTACTTTTTTCGAAAACTGTAAGGAGGATGGGTATTAGGTCTTCAGTAAATGTTTGATAAAATTCAGCAGTGAAACCATCTGGTTCAGGATTTTTGTTCTTAAGTAGTTTTTTGATTACCAATTCAATTTCTTTGCTGGTAATTCGTCTATTCATATTTTCTGTTTCTTCCTGCCTTGGAAGGTTATATCTTTCTAGAAAGTTGTCCATTTCTTCTAGGTTATCCAGTTTGCTAGCATATAATTTTTCATAGTATTCTCTCATAATTCTTTGTATTTCTGTGGTGTCTGTAGTGATTTTTCCTTTCTAATTTCTGATTCTGTTTATGTGTGTACACTCTCTTTTTTTCTTGATATGTCTGGCTAGGGGTTTATCAATTTTGTTTATTTTCTTGAAGAACAAACTCTTGCTTTCATTGATTCTTTCTATTGTTTTATTCTTCACAATTTTATTTATTTATGCTCTAATCTTTATTATGTCCCTCCTTCTACTGACTTTGGGCCTTATTTGTTCTTCTTTTTCTAGTTTCATTAACTGTGAGTTGAGATGGTTCATTTCAACAGAAACCTTACAGGACAGAAGGGAGTAGCATGATATATATAATGCAATGAGGTAGAAGGGCCTTGAACCAAGAATACTCTACACAGCAAGGTTATCATTTAAATTTGAAGGACGGATTAAACAATTTTCAGATAAGAAAAATCTGAGAGAATTTATCTCCCACAAACCACCTCTACAGTGCATTTTGGAGGGACTCCTGTAGATGGAAGTATTCCTAAGACTAAACAGATGTCACTCAAGGGATAGACAAAGAGTACAGAATATGATTCATAACATACAAAGAATGGAGGAAGAAGAAAAAGGAAAAAATAAAACAATACTTGGGTTGTGTTTGTAATAGCATAAAAGTGAGTTGAATTAGACTGTTAGATAGTAAGGGAATTACCTTTGAACCTTTGGTAAACACGAATGTAAAGCCTGCAGTGGCAATATGTACATACCTATCGATAATCATACTAAATGTAAATGGTCTGAAGGCATCAATCAAAAGACATACAATTACTGAATGGATAAAAAACAAGACCCATCTAAATGCTGCCTACAAGAGACTCACTTCAAACCCAAAGACATACACAGACTGAAAGTAAAGGGATGGGAAAAGATGTTTCATGCAACTAACGGAGAAAAAGCAGGAGTTGCAGTACTTGTACCAGAAAAAATAGACTTCAAAACAAAGAAAGTCACAAGAGACAAAGGAGGAGATTACATAATGATAAAAGGGTCAGTTCAACAAGAAGATATAACCATTATAAATATCTATGCACCCAACACAGGAGCACCTACATATGTGAAACAAATACTAACAGAATTAAAGGGGAGAAGAGAATGCAATGCATTCATTTTAAGAGACTTCAACACACGACTCACTCCAAAGGAGAGATCAACCAGACAGAAAATAAGTAAAGAGACAGAGGCACTTAACAACATATTAGAACAGATAGACCTAACGGACATCTAGAGAACACGCCATCCAAAAGCTACAGGATACACATTCTTCTTAAGTGCACATGGAACATTTTCAAAAATAGATCATATATTACGCCACCAAAAGAATGTCAGTAAATTCAAAAACATTTAAACTGCACCAACCAACTTCTCAGATCACAAAGGTATGAAACTAGAAATAAATTACACAAAGAAACTGAAAAAGCCCACAAACACATGGAGGCTTAAGAATATGCCTCTAAATCATCAGTGAGAAATCTGATGATAGCCTGATGGGTTTTCCTTTGTATGTGATCTTTTTTCTCTCTATAGCTGCTTTTAAAAGTCTGCCTTTATCCTTGTTCTTTGCCATTTTAATTATTATATGTCTTAATGTTGTCTTCCTTGGGTCCCTTGTGTTGGGAGATCTGTTCACCTCCATGGCCTGAGAGACTATCTCCTTCCCCAGATTGGGGAAGTTTTCAGCCATTACTTCCTCAAAGACACTTTCTATCCCTTTTTCTTTCTCTCTATTCTTCTTGTATACCTATTATGCAAATATATTTCCGTTTGAATTGATCACACAGTTCTCTCAATATTTTTTCATTCTTAGAGATTCTTTTTTCTCTCTGTTCCTCAGCTTCTTTGTATTCATCTTCTCTAATTTCTATTCCATTTATCATCTCTTCTACTGCATCTAATCTGCTTTTAAATCCCTCCATTGTATGTTTCATTTCAGATATGGAATTTCTTAATGATTGAATCTCTGACTTAAATTCCTTCCTGATTTCTTGAATATTTTTCTGTACCTCCATAAGCATGTTTATAATTTTTGTTTTGAACTCTCTTTCAGGAAGATTGGTAATTTCAGTTTCATTTGGCCCTTTTTCTGAGGTTAGTGAGATTTGGTTGTGAACCATGTTCTTTTGATGTTTCATGTTTCTGTGTGGTGCCCACTAATACACAGAAGCTCCAGTCTCTGTAGCTGCTCAGCCCTTAAAGTGAGGTTGTGGTTCACAGGGGAGTGGAGCTGGTGCCTTGGGGGATGAAAGATCTGTTTCCTGATTCCCTTCTGTGGTGCCTGTCTCCAGTGCCAGAGCCAGTGGACCAAGCACACACGTGTAAGCCTATGTGCTTTGTGTCTCTAGCTGTTGTAGGTGGGGCCTCCCTCTGACTGGCCTGATGCAGGCACAGTGACTGCCAGTTTGTGACCTTGTGCCTACGAGGAAGGTACAGCAGGCTGTGTGTCCCAGTGGGGTGCCTTGGAGCTGAGTAGGCAGCCAGGAGGATGGAGGACCTGAAGCTCCCCAAAGTTCCCAACCAGCTGGGCAGAGCATGCCCAGACTACCTTGTTCAGCTCTCCCTTCTCCAGTGCAGCAAGCTTTGTGCAAACCCCCCCCCCCTTCAGCAGCCCTCTCACTGCTAGGAAGCCTCTCAGACTCCCTGCCTTTCCCTTTTCCCAGAGTGGCCGGGTATGAATCCCATCCTCCACAAATGGCTGGAATCTGTCTCTCAAGTACTCTGCCTGTCCCAACTCCCCATCCTCCAGAGCACCACACACTATAGGATTCTGCTCACAAAGCAGATCTCCAGAGCCAGGTGTCTAGCAGTTCCAAGCTTTCACCCCTTCCCAGCTCCATTTCTCTTCCTCGCACTGGTGAGCTGGGGTGGTGGAAGGGTTTGGGTCCCACTGGGTTAAGGCTTTTGTATGTTACCTGTTTCGTGAGGTCTGTATGCAATCTGGTTCAGCCTTCTTTTGTTGTTGCTGTTTTAGGGTTAGTTGTATTAATTAACTATATTTTTGTACTATTTGTGGTTTTGAGAGGAGTTCTATGTCTCACCTCTCATGTTGCCATCTTGAATCTCCTACTATTGTGACTAATTTATACATGAAACTTTATCATAGGTATATATGTATAGGAAAAAATCTGGAGTATATAGGGTTTGGTACTATCCATGGTTTTAGGCATCCACTGGAGGTCTTGGAGCATATCCTTCATGGATAAGGGAGGACACTGTAATTAGATACATTTGTTCATATCTTAGACATTTGGGCAACATAAACTTCAGAGAAAAGGTCTTTCTAGTCAAAGGTGGAAAATATAGAGAAAAAACTCCTTCAACCATTTTTTTTTTTTGCTTCTTACAATGGACTAAGCATTTATTTTACTTTTTCTAAATAAAATTAACAATTTAAAGTAAAGGTAAGAAAATTGATATGTCTACTTATTTTAAAACTTTATTAGGTAAATTCATAAAGATTTTATTTAAAAATTATTAAACCTACAGAAGCAAGCACTATTGTTTTTTCACCTTTTCTTAATATATTACTGCCCATATAAACTTTTTCTAATCAAACTTACATTAGAGTCTCATATGCTTACTATGTACTTACATGACACAAATTAAAACTCAATTATAAAAGTATAGCTTGAATTATAAATATTGTTTTAAGTATTTATTTATTTCAATATTTATTAAAATCTTGGAAAAGACAGAAAAATAGAATAAATTAGGGAAAATTGAACTAACTTCCATTAATCAAAGTCAACCACTGTTATCATTTTCTCACTTTTTATCTTTTAAATATACTGAAATGCCTACTTTATATACAATTGTTTATTTTGACACTTAGTACTAAAAAGATTTTATTCATGTCTTTAAACTTAAGTATGAATTGTATTAGCTACATAGTAATCCATTTAATAGATATGCTACAATTTACTTTTTGTGGATAAGCTTAAATTATCATTATTTTACTATCACAAATTAAATATAAGGAAACATAAGTTTGTATGTAATTTTACTTCTAATTCTTATTATTTTATTAGAATTTATAAATGGAAGTAGAATTATTGAGACTATTTGATATGAATGGTTATGAGGTTCTTGATAATGCTTCAAAGAAGAAGACTTTTACAAAATCGATATGGTTAAATTTATTGATAATTTTCTTTGTGACTTTGTGTAGAAATATGTTTTTATTTTTCTGGAGAAATACCTAAGAGTGGAATTTCAGGGTTATATGCTAACACTATGTTTAAACTTTTACAGAGATGTTAGACAGTTTTTCAAAGTGACTGCACTATTTTACATCCCGGCCATCAGTGTATGAGGGTTCTTATTTCTGTATATCCTTGATAAATACTTGTTATTATCTGTCTTTTTATTATAGCTATTCTAGTGAGTGTGCAGTGATATCTCATTTTGGTTTTAATCTGAATTTCCCTAATGGCTAAGAAAGTTATTTTTAAAGCCTATATTCTATTTCTGGAATATTTATTCTGCTACATTTATATATCTATCCTTACACCACATACATATTTTTATTATAGTTCTACAATATGTTTTAATATCTCCAGTTTCCAGTATAACCCTTATTTCTCAAACATTCTTTTTGTGTACATATCCTTGCATATCCTTGCTTCTTAGTAATTCTAGATTAAGATTAGAACTACTTATGGTTGAAAAAGCACAATTGTCAATCCTACTTCTATTTATACAAAAGAAATGGAAGCTGGGACTCAAATAGGTATATTTACACACATGTTTGTAGCAACATTCTTCACAATAGCTGAAAAGTAGAAGCAAACCAAGTGTCCATCAACTGATAAATGGATAAAGAAAACGGGACATATACATACAATGAAGTATTCAGCTGTAAAAAGAAAGGAAATTTGCATATGCTACAACATGGATGAAATTTGAAGGCTTTATTGAAAGTGAAATAAGACAATCACAGGAGGATAAATATTGCATGAACCCACTTATATGAGGTATACTTAGAGTAGTCAAATTCATAGAGGTGGAAAGTAGAATGGTGGTTTCCAAAGACTTAGAGGAAGGAAGAATGGAGAGTCAGTGTTTAATGGGTACATACTTTCAATTGAAGAAGTTGTAAAGCTCTAGGACAGATGGCAGTGACAGCTGCATAAAGAGGTGAATGGACTTAATGTCACAGATTTTTACATTTAAAAATAGTGAGTGATACATTTTTTGTTATTCATATTTTACCGGATTTTAAAAAATGGATAAAAAACACAACTGGAAATTTCAATAGAATTTCATGAAAACAATTAATTTAAGGAAACGAGTTGACATCTTATAAAATTTAATTTTGATACTAGAGAAAATTTTAACTTACTTGACATTAAATTTTACTTTAGCTTTTTTACTGAAGTTTTTTATAGTAGTTTTCTCTATATGTCTATTAGGTTTATTCTGCTGTCCTTTACATTTATATTGGAAGAAAAAAAAAAACAGAAAGGGAAATCCATTGTATTTCTTCTCCCACATCTACCAGTGTTAAACCATGCTAATACCTTGATCTTCCCTCCTATTCCTATGGAATGGATGATCTTTTTATTCCCTTATCTAAGACCAATCCTTTCATAGTGCACCAGATATGTCTGGTTTATTCAGCTCTTCTACAATTACCCCTAATCTAACCCTAATCATCCACTTTTCCTCTTCATTGGATAATTCCTATGATCATATGAACCATTTGTTATTTCTCTCATCTTACAAATATCCTCACTTGGCCTCACATTCTTCTGTAACCATGAGCAATTTTTTTTTTGGTTCCTGTTTAGAGAAAACAGATAAACAAAACCAAGAACAAACAAAACAAAACAAAAAACTTAATGAGTGGTATAGACCATTTCCAATCCAGGGCTACTTCTTACCCCTGCTTTTTATGTCTAATAAATCCCTTTTAATTACCATGGTCCACACCAATTTTTTAAAATGTAAATGGGAGGTTGTGAAAAAAAGATTGTGAAGTAGGAAGGCAAGGTGGAAACCTCCTCCAATGCACACACAAAGGAAGCAGCTACAGCAAATACAACTGACCCTGACAATGACCTGAAGACTGCAGGACAGACCCTTCTACCTACACAGAGAAGGGTAAATTGGCAGACCTGCAATTGATCAGGCCCCAAGTCCTTCCCCAATCCCAGCCCAAAAGCTGGAGAGAGAGTACCAGAGTGGGGTGGGGATAAGTACCCAGGAACCCTGGGAAATCTGTTCCAGGAACATGAATCTACATTGCATTGGGCTTTGGTGATTAATGGGGCTAGACACAGGAGAGAGGTGGGGCACTCTGGAAGGCTGACACTCCTGCCCCTTGTGGAGAACGGGCACTGCTCCATTGGTACCACTTAGGCCAACAAAGAGGCATCAGTTTGAAAGATTTACTAGCCTCAAGAAGGGTGCTTGGGGCAAGGATTGGGTGGAGCTTTCTTCACAGGATAAAGGGCAGATAGATGATGCTTCTCCAGCCCTCCCTCAGTCCACCTGGTTGGACATTCATGGGAGCTCCAAATGCTCTGTACCTCTAGCTGGTGGCTCATTCCTAGGGGTTTTCCTGTACACCTGCCTGCCCACCTGGTCTTCTGAGCCCAGCAATGGTCAGACTTTGCTGCCTGGCAGGCAGAGAGAGATTTTGCTGGCTGGCAGGCACCGGAGGCTTTCCCAGCCTTTCCTGGCCTGCTATCTGCCAAACTGGGGAGATGCCTGTGGGACACAGTTCGCAGCACTCCTTGCTGGCAGTCCAGCCCCACAATGCACTCCTCTGCATACTCACCCTGCCCACCCTGTCAGCCCAGCAGCACTGCCATTGCTGCAGGCAGAGGGAGGCCCTGCCCACAGTGATTTTAGCAGAAGTGCAGCTGCTTTGCTCACAAAGGGCCCCTGTTGACAGAGATCAGCTACTGCTGGCAGACAGGCCGGAAGGTGGCCCCACTCACAGCCAACCAACAGCAACAGGGGCTCCACCACCAAGGAGAACAAGGCCTGAGAGAATAAAGAATCTTGAGCTTCTGGGCACCAAAGGATATCTTCTACATAAGTTTATTCGTCTCCAGACCAGGAGGCATAGTGGATCTATCTAATACAAAGAAAGATACACAGAAGTCCTGACAAAATGAGGAGACAGAGGAGTGTGTTCCAAACAAAAGTATAGGATAGGACAACAGAAAAAGCGCTAACTGAAATGCAGATCACCTATCTTCTTAATAAAGATTTGAGAGTAACAGTCAAAAATATACTCACTGACCTGTAAAAAAGTATTGAAGATCTCAGGAAAGGCTTCAACAAAGAGATAGATGACCTGAAAAAGAGCCACTGAAAGCTGAAGAATACAGTAACTGAAATGAAATATACAAGGGAGGGAATGCATAATAGATTGTTGCAACTAGAGGAAACAATCAATGAGATGGGAATTAGAGACAGGAGAAAAATTAAGCTGAGAAACAGAGAGAAAAAAGAATCTGTAGAAATAAGAGGATGTTAAAAGAGCTGCGTGACAACTCCAAATGAAACAATATTCACATAACAGGGGTACCAGAAAGGGAAAAGAAAGACAAAGGAATAGTACGTCTCTTTAAGGAAATAGTTGTTGAAAGTTCCCCAGTCTGGGGAAGGAAATAGACACACAGGTCATGGAAAGGCAGAGCTCTTCTAATAAAATAAACCCAGGAAGACAACACTAAATCATATAATAATTAAAACGACAAAGATAAAGGGTAAAGAAAGAGTATTGAAAGCTAGAGAGAGGCAAAAATTTTCATATAAGTGAAAATTTTATCGGACTATCAGATTTCTCACAGAAATTTTACAGGACAGAAGGAAGTGGCATGAATTATTGAATGTATTGAAACAGAAGGACCTTCAACCAAGAATATTCTGCCCAGCAAGGTTATCATTCAGAATTGAAGGAGAGGTTAAAGTTTTCCAGATAAATAAAGGCTGAAGGAATTCATCACTACTAAATTAGCCTTGAAGGACATATTAAAGGGACTTCTATAGATGGAAATGTTCTTAAGTCTAAATATTTTCAACAGTGAAAATAAATCCACAGTAAATGTAGTAGACCATTTACCAAGCAAGTATGAAGTTAAAATAAGACAAAACAAAATAAAAGTAGTAAAACCACTATATACAAAGTCAGTCAAGGGATACACAAAAAATACAGATTATGACACCTAATATAAAATGTGGAGAAGGAAGAAAAAGAAAAAAGATCTTTTAGACCTTGTTTGAAATAGAGTGATCATCAACTTAATACAGACTGTTATAGTTAGGAATCTATCCATGAACCTTATAGAAACTACAAACCTGAAGCCTTTAATAGATGCACAAAAAATTAAAAGAGAGAAATCCAGTCACAACACTACAGAAATCCATCAAATAAAGATAGAGGAGTATAAGAGAGGAAGAAAGGAACAGAGAGAAGCTACAAAAACAGAGAACAATTTAAAAATGGCAGTAAATATATACCCATCAATAATTACCTTAAATTTACATGCACTGAATGTACCAATCAAAAGACATGGGGTGGCAGAATAGATAAAGAAACAAGACCCATCTATATGCTGCCTACAAGAGACTCATTTCAGACCCAAAGACTAAAAATGAAGGGATGGAAAAAGATATTCCATGCAAATAATAGGGAGAAAAAAGTAGGAGTAGCAGTATTTATATCAGACAAAATAGACTTCAAAACAAAGAAATAGCAAGAGACAAAGAAGGACATTACATAATGATAAGAGGTCATAAGATGATATAACTATTATAAATGTCTATGCACCCAACATAGGAGCACCTAAAATATGTAAAACAAATACTAAGAGAACTAAAGGGGGAAATTCAGTCATATAAGGATACTTTAACATCCCACTTACATCAATGGACAGATCATTTAGACAGAAAATAAGTAAGTAAACAGAGGAACTGAACAACATATTAGGTCACATGAACTTAACAGATATCTATAGAACATTCCAGTCAAAAGCAGCAGGACACACATTTTCTCAAGTGTATATGGAATGTTGTCCAGAATAGATCACATACTAGACCACAGGAAAACCTCAATAAATTTAAAAAGATTGAAATTGTATCAAGAAACTTCACAGACCACAATGGTGTGAAACTAGAAATAAATTATGCCAAGAAAACAAGAAAGCCTACAAACACATGGAAGCTAAACAATATGCTTCTAAATAATCAATGGATTAATGAACAAATCACAGAAGAAATCAAGCAATACATGGAGGCAAATGAAAACAAAAATACAACAGTTCAAAATTTGTGGGATGCTGCAAAAGTGGTTGTAGAGGGAAGTATATAACAATAGAGGCCTACCTCATAAAACAAGAAAAATCCCAAATAAACAGTCTAAATTCACAACTAAGGTAACTAGAAAAAGAAGAACAAAAGAAACCCAAAGTTAGTAGAAGGAGGGACATAATAAAGATCAGAGCAGAAATAAATGAGAGAGAATTAAAAAATAGAAAAAAATTAATGAAACCAAGAGCAGGTTCTTTGAGAAGATAAACAAAATAGACAAACTGCTAGCCAGACTTATCAAGAAAAAAAAGAGGACACAAACAAAATCAGCAATGAAAAAGAAATAGTCACGAACTGACACCACATAAATGCAATGAATTACTAAAGAATTCCATGAAAAATTATATGCCAATAAATGGGACAACCTAGAAGATATGGACAAATTCCTAAAAAAAGCATAACCTTCCAAGACTGACCCAGAAGAAACAGAAAATCTACATAATTACCACTAACAAAATTGAATTGGTAATCAAAAAGCTCCCAATAAACAAAATCCAGGACGAGATGGCTTCACAGCTGAACTCTATGAAACATTTAAAGAGCTAAAACCCACCATTCATAAAGTATTCCAAAAGTAGAAAAGGAGGAATACTTCCAAACTTACCCTATGAGGCCAGCATCACTCTAATACCTAAATCAGACAAAGACACATACCACAAGAAAAGAAAAATACAGACCAATATCCCTGGTAAACATAGATGCAAAAATCCTCAACAAAATATTATCAAACCAAATTCAAAAATACATCAAAATGATCATCCATCATGACCAAGTGGGATTATACTAGGGATGCAAGGATTGTACAATATTCTAAGTTAATCAGTATTATATACAACATTAACAAAAAGAAGGATTAAAAACCATGTGATCATCCTATTAGGTGCTGAAAAAGCATTTGACAGAATTCAACATCCATTCATGATAAAAATTTTCAACAAAATGGGCATAGATGGTACTTAACATAATAAAGACATATACAAAAAACCCATGGCCAACATTGTACTTAATAGTGAAAAGCTGAAACTTTTTCCTCTAAGTGGGAACAAGACAAGGATGCCCACTCACCCCTTTTGTTCAGTATAGTACTTAATGTTCTAGCCATGGCAATCAGACAAGATAAAGAGATAAAAGACATTCAAATTGTTAAGGAAGAAATGAAACTGTCACTATCTGCAGATGACATGATATTATACATAGAAAACCCTAAGGAATCCACCAGAAAACCACCAGAATTAATAATTGAATTCAGCAAAGTTTCAGGATACAAAATTAATACACAGAAATCTGTTGTATTCCTATATACTAATGATGAACTAGTAGAAAGAGAAATCAGGAAAACAATTCCATTCACAATTGCATCAAAAAGAATAAAATACATAGGAATAAACCTAACCAAGGAGGTAAAAGACCTTTTTGCTGAAAACTACAAGACACTCATCAGAAAAATTAAAGAAGCCACCAATAAGTGGAAATCTATCCCATTCTCATGGATAGGAAGAACTAATATTGTAAAAATGGTCAACCTGCCAGAAGCAAGCTACAGATTCAATGCAATCAGTATCAAAATACCAACAGCATTCTTCAAAAACTAGAGAAAATAGTTCTAACATTCATATGAAACCACAAAAGACCCCAAATAGCCAAAGAAATCCTGAGAAAGAGAACAAAGCTGGGAGGATCATGCTCTCTGACGTCAATCTCTGCTGCAAAGCTGCAGTAATCAAAACAGTTTGGTACTGGCACAACAACAGACCCATAGATCAATGGAGCAGAATAGAGAGCCCAGATATGAAACCATAGTTACATGGTCAACTAATACACGATAAAGGAGCTATGAATGTACAATGGGGAAATGACAGCCTCTTCAACAACTGGTGTTGGCAAAACTGGACAGCTACATGCAAGAGAATGAAACTGGATTACTGTCTAACTCCAAACACAAAAGTAAATTCAAAATGGATTTAAGAACTAAATGTAGGACATGAAACCATAACACTCTTAGAAAAAAACAGGCAAAAATCTCTTGAACATAAGCATGAACAATTTTTTTCTGGACACATCTCAGATAAGGGAAACAAGGCAAAAACAAATAAGTGGGAGTACATCAAGCTAAGATGTTTCTGTACAGCAAAGCACATCATCACCAGAACAAAAAAAGGCAGCCTACGGTGTGAGAGACTATATTCCTAAATTATTTATCCAATAAGGGGTTCACATAAAAAATATACAAAGAACTCATATGACTGAACATCAAAAAACAAATAACCCAATTAAAAAACAGGCAAAGGACCTGAACAGCCCCTTTTCTAAAGAAGAAATTCAGATGGCCGACAGGCACATGAAAAGATGATCAACATCACTAATTAACAGAGAAATGCAAATTAAAGCCACAATGAGTTATCACCTCACACCAGTTAGAATGTTCACTATCCAAAAGACAAGTAATAACAAGTGTTGGCAAGGATTTGGAGAAAGGGGAACCCTCCTACACTGTTGGTGGGAATGTAAATTGGGGCAGCCACTGTGGAAAGCAGTATGGAAGTCCCTCAAAAAACTAAAACTAGAAATACTATGACTCAGTAATTCCACTTCTAGGAATTTACCTGAAGAAAAACCCCTGATTCAAAAAGATACATGTGCCCATATGTTTATTGCTACATTATTTACAATATCCAAGATATGGAAGAAGCCAAAGTGTCCATCAATAAATAAATGGAAAAAGAAGTAATACATATAGATAATGGAATATTAGTCAACTTAAGAAAGAAAGAAATCCTGCTATTTGCAACAACATGGATGGACCTAAGTGATAATATGCTAAGTGAAACAAGCCAGACAGAGAAAGACGAATACCATAAGATTTCAGTAATTTGTGGACTATAAAACAAAACAAAACAAAATGAACAAAAGAGCAGCAGACTCATAGACACTGAGAAGTGACTAGTGGTTACCACGGGGAAGGATTTGGGGTGGGTCGATAAGGAGGGTGAGGGGGTTAAAAGGGCACAAAAGTTCTCAGGCACACTACAAACTGATCATGGGGGTGGTAGAACAGCATGGAGAATATAGCCAATGATCCTGTAACATCTTCCTGTGTTAACAGATGGTAACCGCATTAGTGGGAGTGAGGATTTAATAATATGTGCAACTGTTAAACCACTGTATAGTATATTTGGAACTAATATAATATTGAATATCAACTATACTTCAATTAAATAAATAAATAAATGACTATTGAAGATACAGGCTAGTTTTTCTGCCAATGCATCCACCTTTTTACCTTTCTAAAATGTAGTCATGGAATGACACCTCAGCGACATCAGAAAGACACCTGAGAGCAAGCCTTTTAAATTGTTTTGTCTCTGTCAGATAAATTCTCCTTGAAACTTAAAAATTGTTATGGTAAATATGGGTCTTACCTTTTTCATTCTCCCATTTTATAACTTTCTCTGGTCAAATAGGATAATTTTGTTTAGGTTGGTGGTCAACTTCCATGAGTTAGGGGAGAATGATGATAAACATTGAAAACTTTTCTAGGTATATGTCTCCACATCAACCAAAATAGCTCAGCTATCTGGATATTTATAAGGTGTGTTTTTCAATTAGTGTGAAAAAATTAATATTTTTTTTCTCTATAGTATAATAAATAGTCAAGGCCTCTTGCTCATTCTGTAGTTTAGACCTCTTGATATAGTGAGTATGCAGGGAAAATGGGATCATCCCATGCAGACCTATGAGAACTAATGCCTAAAAGGCACAGCTGGTCATCAGAAGGGAATGTAGTATGCCAATAGCAAATAGTCACACTTACGTGATGCCATCTGCTATAGTGGAACTAATGGAGGAAAGAAAAGAGCTAATTTGAAGTAAACGACATATAAGTGGTTTGCTGATCCAAATAGAATGGGGTAATATATGCCACTTTCCCATATTTGTTTGAATTTATTGTGTGGACGGTGACCTTGATGATCTGAGTGATGTGTTCCACTCTTCGAGTTCGAGAGCATTGAAGTGGTAAACATCTCAGGAGAAATCAAACCTTTGGAAGAAGCAACTATGCCAATTAGTTTGAGCCAAGAAACTTGGGGTTTTAGAACAACAAACTTATTTAGACTTTGATTATATCAATCATCTGATTAAGTAATGCTTAATCAATATGTTGAAAATAATTAGTTATTTGTTCAAAGGGGGTGTTTATCACCCTCAAAAATGCTATCCATTTTCTTTGGAAAGTATATGAAAGGCTTGTGGAATTTTTCTGACAGCAGGGATTTTTTTTTTTTCTGAAAATTGAGTGTTGGTTCAGCCCCATTTTGACTCAGTCTAGATGTTTCAATTTCTTTAAAAGCGAGACAAGAGATGGGAAAGGTGAGGCAGGTTAACAGATGCTTCTATGTGATTTTAAAGGGAAATGGATCGTGGAATACCTTGGAAGCAAATCTGAAGTATGGCCTTCTTGAACATTCTACTGCCAGTTTCTCCAGTGAACAATTTTATTTCGAGCTTAAGAAATGAAAGACCAGCTAAAACTATTTGGTTCTGCACAGTAGTAGTTAAGCCTCAATATTTTTTAGAGCTGTAAGAGTCAGTAAAGGTGTCAAAGGATCACACAGATTTTTGAGTCCAGCAAAAGAAATTAACAAGATGCCCTCTGTCACTGTAGCAGTAGAGTTTCACATTCATCTAGCACTGGCTCCAGCTTCTTATATGCATATAACCATATATGTTAGCAACTCACAAAGCTTTACTGTAACCCTACTATTAGGGCTCTGACAAGAAGAAGATTGGAGTTACATTGATTATTTTTTCCCTCCTATTAGCAAATAACTACTCATTCATTGTCTTTTCGCTTTATAACATGAAATTGCCTCTGAATATCATTCCATTAATCAATAATGAAGTGTGATAAGCTTTGCAATTACAGAACCATGCTAAGTGCATGTTTTATGCTACGATTCATACGCACCAGCAAAAAGCAAGCTCCTAACCTTTTCATCCCTAAGATGTATTAGCCTCAACTTATTTTTAAGGAAACTACTGATATGTAATCAGTACTTCTTTATTGTCTTAAATTATAAATGCTTTTTTTCTTTCTTTTGCATTTCTCTGTAGAACCAAGTACATTGCCCAGCCATCGTTAGATCATTTTGAGTATGTGTACCCTAGTTCTCCTTTGCTTTTAATTTAATGTAAATTCATTTAAAAGTGTTGTTCATTTGGCCTTTCTTATGCTAGTGTCGTGTGTTGGGGAATATTTTCTCAATAACTATTTTAATAGGTATTACTTATTTAATAGGTAATACCTATTTTACATTGTTATTCACAGACGGGGGAATATCATGTCTTTGAGACAGTGTATTGCCCAACAGATCTAAATGCTTTAAAGGAAGTTATGTCCCTCTGATATATTAAGG
The DNA here is from genome assembly GCA_032199065.1 of Smutsia gigantea. Taxonomy (NCBI): domain Eukaryota; kingdom Metazoa; phylum Chordata; class Mammalia; order Pholidota; family Manidae; genus Smutsia; species Smutsia gigantea. The sequence continues at coordinate 15,289 of JAVSCE010016024.1, forward strand.
TTTAGATTTGGTGAATATATGTAAGGTCATATGAAACTGCTGGAATAACACGCAGGCAAATGCTAGAAAATACTCACACATGAGAAGCCAGGAAGAATTGATTTGTAACATTTTTGAACTGAGCGTATTTTTAGAGGTCTGTCCCCATTTGAACTTGCATATATGTGACTATCAATGTCAACTTTTCGAAGTAGTAATTTTGTCCTTTTTTTCTTCTATTCTTATCTGGCAACAATTTTCCCTGAGCTTTTTATAGTTTCTAAAAATGTATCTTGAGATTCTCAAAATACATGAAAGCAAATTCCCAGGCAGTTCTTCACTTGAGTATATTTGCTATGGTGCCATGTTTCTAAAAATAATATTTACGTTTAATGTATCCTACTTTGAGATTTGTATAAGAGGTTTTATGGCTTTGTGAGTTGTTAGCGTATATGATTATATAAATATAAAAAGCTGAAGCCAATGCTAAATAAATGTCAGTGTGATTGTGAGGAAAAATGTAATCATTTACATCAGCTACCAAGTCTAAACATTGTATAAATATGGTAAAACCCCTAAGAAACCCTCCTGATAAAAAAGATTAGATTTTGCAGCTATGGATTCTGCAGAGGCTAAAATAAACGACCAAACTAACTCTCCCAGATTTCTGAAGCTTTGGCAATCTCAAGACACCAACATGTAGATATAAAGAAAATTGAACTCAAATGAAACTCAAAAAATAATGCAATAGTTTCTGACACTTTTCAAAGAATAAAGTGCATTTCAAATGCTTTTGGTGGCACATGTTTCCATGTGTAGCACTGGCCTGGTCCTTTTACATTCCCACATTTTTGTATTTATTTCTTTTGATGGTGAAAGGTTTCCTTCTTCAATCTTAAATCTAGATAATAAGGAAGAAGTAGAACTCCTGGCCATCCCTGAAAATTAGGGCAAGATAATCATTGCTTAACTTAAATACTGACCTATTCATTCTGTTCTCCATGCCAAAGGTGTAGATTGCTTTTGTTATTGCTGTTTATGATGTGATATTTCACTTTTTCCTGGTTCACTCTGCAGCAGGGTTTCTCAAGCTTGGAACTATTGATATTTGGAACCAAATAATTACCTATCATGGCAAGTAGTCTGATGTACCGTAGGATGTCCACCAGCATTCCTGGTCTTTATGGATGCCAGCCCCACCCAGCTGTGATACTCAAAACATTTTTCCAGATACTGCTAAATGTCACCCAGTAGTCACTGGGAACTATTGATCTAAAAGACAGTTTGGGGATTTGTTGGCTTACAGTAGTAGAAAATAATACAGAGGGAGTAGAAGTGTTTCTTCATACAATAGAAGACAAATCCTGAAAGAAAATCAGTGTGTCAGTTTTAATTATAGCTTACATTCCTAGTCATAACTGTTCACTGTATATATATATATATATATACATATATATAGACAGTGTCCTTGTGTTCCAAACAAATAATTGGCACCAGTAACTTACTAAGCAGAAAAGTCCTTACTGAGACAATGAGATATTTGGAATCCAGATTTTCCTGCCCTGGCATATATGTTAGGCTTTGTTTCTTTCTATCTCAGAGAAAAGTGGTGGGGTACTCTACCTCACCTTATGACATTTTTGGTCCATTTATGGTTTTCTGTTGCTTTGCCTTAGTTACTTAGTATTCTTCTATTTTCATAATATAAATGTGCAGTGTAATATGGTATTTTTAGTTGACTATTGATACACAAATATAGGAAAATTAACTCACCTTTGCATCTCAAGCTCAACTATTAGCTTTGAGGTATTTTACTATGTAAAAGAGCTTATACTATATGCTAATACTGTTAAAAATATTAAACAATGTAAAAATCTACATTCCTATGCTGACAATTAAAGAAAATTAGTGGTTTTACCTGTTGAAAACCATACTTCCATGACAACAGTGAGTCCCCTTTGCTCTAACAACTGCAGTTTTAAATATAGCTTACATTCTCTTAGTCATATCTGTTCACTATTTACTTACTATTTTCTATATTAAATCTTTTTCTCGGTGCCTGAGTCATCGAAATTCTATTCTACAAAGAGTGAGTATTAGGTTAATTCATGTTAAAGCTGAATTTATGACAGATATCACACCTTGAGCATTAACACTAGAGAGTGACATCAAATCAAACCACATGGATGGTTTCTAATGTAGAGTTCCCTCTGTGTACAGCATTATTGATATTTTGATATTTCTTTGTTGCTTCCATTGAGCAATAACAAAATAAAAATTAAAAATATTTTAATATGATTTTAATACTGCATATTTCTGATTATCTGGAAGAGCTTTCAAACAACATTTAGAGAAACTGCTTTCAGTTAAAAAAAACTAAAATGTGTCTTTGGATGGCCCTCTGGTCTATGTCTCCATTATTTTGTTACTAGACCTCTCCTGCTTTATCACATGTCATCTGTCTCTTAGGATTTCTCTGTTTTTTTTGAAATACTATGTTGCTCTCCCAATCTCAGGATTTTGCCCCTGAAAGCACTATCTGGAATAGAATCATCTCCCCTGCCTCCATACCTCATTATCCATATGCCCACACTAGATTCAAGTTTCAGCAATATCATGCCTCTTACTGTTGGGTACTTTCCAAGACCATCTCACCTCATCACATCTGCCGGTAAACTAGTCTGTTCCCCTTTAGATGTGTAAATGAGGAAATGCTTAGAGTGTTTTGAATCACTTGCTCACGGGCACACAACCATTTTCTCTGTGACTTTCAAAGTTTGACTCCCCATCTGATATAACTCATCTCTTCTAATAAAGGCCACCAAAGGACCACTATTCTCTTCTGGTAGGCATATTTTTAAAAGAATCTTTTAAAATACTCTGACTTAGATTTTGTTTCACCAAAAGGGAGGAAAAATGGTCCTAATCTCAGATTAGGTAAGAAGGACTCTGTAACTGTAAGAGGCAAAGAAAAGGTATTTTAAATAAAAAAATCACAGATCGTCCCCAGGTTTTGATAAAAGATGTATTTATATGGCATTTATGCTAATGACAATTTAACTAATAAGGATGATTGTAACTTTCTAAAACAAAGTTCTTGGCATTACAGTGAGAATTGTATATTCTTGGGGAAAAGAAAGCACTTGCCATTTTTTAATCCTTGATAAACCAGATCAGCTATGAACAATGTATGAGCCCTAGTTAATAATTAAGAGTCCATTTTGTCCTTGACTCTTTTTATCTGGAGAACTCAGCCTTTTGAGATACATTATAAAGTATGAATTGATATGAGCAATGTAGTTTTAAACTAGAAATGAAGTAAGGCCTCTGTCTAGAAGGTGACTTGTCTAGGTTTATTATTCAGTTAGTAAGAAGGCATTTTATTGGGAATATGAAAAAGGAAAAACCTGAGTTTTTAAGTCTTTCTCTTAGAAATGAATAAAATATTGATGCCCTTACAAAAGGATTGTAGTGGAAATGTCCCTTTTACACATTGTTAATTTTATGAAATCAGTGCAGTTATTCTGGGAAATTATAGACTTTTGTAGAATACTCCTTATTTGAGTTACAGAATTAATGAAGGCACAATACAAATTATGAATTAGGAGACTTGTTCAATAATAAACTCTGTTCCTTTTTAGGAAACGAAAGCTCAAAGCATATGGAAGGAGAGTAAAAAAAAATCTATTATTCAAGGGCATAATAAACATCATGTCAACTATTACTATTGAGGTAGGGCAGGGACATGGGACAAACATCATGATTAACTTTTCCTGCCTATGATGAAATATGCTGAGATATAAACAGTATAGTAAGAACAGGAGGGACCCCATCTTAAGGCTAAGATTCCATTTTAAAAAGCAGAGAGTTGAGGAAGTAACATTCCTAACATATTCTCTGGTAATCAGACAATAGCCCAACACCCTATCTTAAGGCAGGGCAGGCATTCTTAACTGATATGTCCCCACTGCTTGGGGGTAACTACTATCTTGGGGAAGAACAGGATAAATAATTCTCTTGTATTGGGTTTACTTAGCAGAATTAGCTGGAGGACTGATAACAGAGGAGATGAGACTTGGTGTCTCCCCAGAGATAAGCACCTTGAGACTACAAATCAAGCCTACACCCAACAACCTGCCTCTGCCCTTTGCCTCATTCTTGAAAGCCTTAAAAGACAGAATCCCCAAACTTTCAGCTTACCTCCTCTCTGAGGTAGCCCAGGGTAACTCCAGGGAAAAATCCCGGAGCAAAATACCTCTAAAACCGAAATCAGTCAAAGGGAGAAATAAAGTTTAAGAAGCCCATTTATTTCTTACAAGCAGTCTTCCCATCTCTCTCTTGACCAGGCTGCAACAGAAGAGCACTCCACCCAACCTCTCTGGTCCAGATCAGCCCTCCCACGCACTTGTAATTACCTATTGATAAGTAGACGGACAACTTCTCTCCAACCCTTTAAACACTTATTGATATGCAGATACACTAAAGCCAGGTGAGAAATTCTGGAAATATTACAATTTTACCCACACCCACACTCACTCTCCCTTCTCTGAGTGTGCAACTTTTTGCCTTAAATAAAGCTTTCTCACTGCTCAAATTATTGCGGTTTGTCGCTTTGCTATTTCACTTTATTTCCAGGTCTTCACTCTGTCTCGGCTTTACTCCTAATAAGTAGGAAGGGCTACTAAGAGTTCGGATTAGGGCCTGCATGTTTCCGTTGCCTGGGTTACCTGGATGGAACTGCCACTGTGCCATCTGCTCTTAGTGGCCTGCCTGAAATCTCCTTTCCTTGGGAAGTTCTCAGAACATAATCCCACTCCATCCTGTGCTCTATGGCTCCCCCAAGTCATGGGGTGCTAGGGGAGAGGCCCCACGCCAGCAGATACAGGATGCCAAGTAACCCTGGATTCAGGAGTTGGCAAGGGAATCTATGCCAGGCCAAGAACTTTCCTTCTTTCCTTCTGCACTTACCTGTTCTCTATGGAAGGCAGCTGCCATACCCTGGTGCTCTTGCTTTAATGAATTCCTTCCTTACCTACACACTCAACTTACCTACTCAAGAACTCTTTCTCATTCAGAGGCAAGAACCCTCCCCATTCAGGTTGAGGTTTCTCCTAGTGCTTCACCTAGTAAGCAGGGAGAGACATCCCCAGACACAGCCGCCTGACAACACTATTATTTAGTTGTAAATAATTTTTAGAGATATCTGAATGGCTTTTGAATTTTTCTTTGTCGAAATATGTTAATAATGTTAAGCACAGATAACTAAAATGGAAAACAGAACTTTCCTCAAGGATGGCAGATATTATGAACTGATGTAAGAAAAAAAGTGTATTAGAAAGAACACAAATTCCTTAATTCTTGCAATATCCAGGTAAACTACTGCAAGTCACAATCTGTCAGAAGCCCTCGCAGATAAGTAGAAAATGGATTTAGCAAATTTCACTTTACAGAGTTATTGTACAGGTAAATTCTACAATGGCAATGATAGTATAGTTCATAAGAAAGCAACCTAAAACAAGTAGAGATGCAGTGATTTCATTCTGGAGAGGTGTTTGAACATTAGGTATAAAAATTCTTCATGAAGATTGGATTAAAGATGGCAGCGTGAGAGGTGAGACAGAGAACTCCTCCAAAAACCACATATAATACAAAAATATAATTAATACAACTAGTCCTAAAAAAGCAACAGGAAAGAGGGCTGCACCAGACTGCATACACCTGGAGAAAACAGTGGACCTCATGGAACCGGGTAACGTACCAAAGCTGTGACCTGGTGGGACCCAAGCCCTTCACTCACCCCAGCTCACTGGCTGGGGGAAGAGAAACAGAGTGGGCAGGGAGTGGAGGCCTGGAACTGCTGAACACCTAGCCTGGAGATCTCCTTTGGGAGCATGAACTTACACTGCATGGTGCTCTGCTGATTAGTGGGGTTGGTTAACTAAGAGAGGCTGAATACCTGGAGAGATGGAGATTCCAGCTGCTTGTGGAAAACAGGAATTCATGTCCAGCTGAGCTGGGTGGGTGGTCTGAGAGACTTCCTAACAGTGAAAGGACTGCTAAAGGGGAAAAAATTGTACAGAGCTTACTGCTCAGGAGAAAGGACATGTAGAAAAAATTGTCTGGGTGCACTCTGCCCAGCAGGTTGGGAACTTAAGCGATCTTCAGGAGCTTCATCCCCCTGGCTGGCTACACAGCTCCAAGGACCCCCACCATGATACACAGCCTGCTGTGTATTCTTCCCTGCTAGCTCTAAGTCGCAAACCAGCAGCCTCTGCCCTGGCATCAGGTCAGCCAGAGGAAAGCCCTGCCTACAGCAGCTGCAAATGCAAAGCATAGAGGCTTATACCTGTGTGTTTGGCCCACTAGTTCTGGTGATGGAGACAGGCATAAAAGCCGGGAAACAGAAAACAGCTCTTTCCTTCTCCCAGGCACCAGCACCACTCCCCTGTGACCCCCGACATTGCTCCAGGAGCTGAGCAGCTCCAGAGAGTAGAGCTTCTGGGTACTAGAGGGGGGCCACATACAAATATGAAATGTCAAAGGAACCTGGATCAAAGCAAAATCTCAACACCAGAGAAACAACTGAGTGAGACTGAATTAATAAATCTTCCTGAAAGAGATTTCAAAATAAAAATCATAAACATGTTCATGGAGGTATAGAAAAATATTCAAGAACTCAGGAACGAATTTAGGATGGAGATCCAATCATTGAAGAGCATAATGGAGTGTGTTAAAAGCAGAATAGATACAGTGGAGGAGATGAAAAATGAAATAGAAACTAGGGAAGAAGAATACAAAGAAGCTGAAGCACAGAGAGAGAAAAGGATTTCTAGGAATGAAAGAATACTGAGAGAACTGTGTGACCAGTCCAAACAGAACAATATTTGTGTTATAGAGGTACCAGGAGAAGAAGAGAGAGAAAACGGGAGAGAGAGTTCTTTGAGGAAGTAATTGCTGAAAACTTCACCAATCTGGGGAAGGAGCTAGTCTCTCAGGCGATGGAGGTGCACAGATCTCCCAACACAAGGGATGCAAGGAGGAAAACACCAAGATATATAATAATTAAAATGGCAAAGATCAAGGATAAGGACAGACTATTAAAAGCAGCCAGAGAGAGAAATAAGATCACATACAAAGGAAAACTCATCAGGCTATCATCAGACTTCTCATCAGAAACCTTACAGGCCACAAGAGAGTGGCATGATGTATTTAATGCAATGAAGCAGAAGGGCCTTGAACCAAGATTATTTTATCCAGCAAGATTATTGTTTAAATTTGAAGGAGGGATTAAACAATTCTCAGATAAGCAAAAACTGAGAGAATTTACCTCCCACAAACCATCTCTACGGTGTATTTGGAGGGACTGCTATAGATGGAAGTGTTCCTAAGGTTAAATAGCTGTCACCAGAGGTAATAAAAAGGGATAGACAAAGAGTACAGAATATGATACCTAATATATAAAGAATGGAGAGGGAAAAAAAGGAGGGGGAAAAAAAGAAGAACCTTTAGATTGTGTTTGTAATAGCACACTAAGTGAGATAAGTTAGACTCTTAGCTAGTAAGGAAGTTAACCTTGAACCTTTGGTAACCATGAATCTAAAGCCTGCAATGGCAACAAGTACCTATCAATAATCATCCTAAATATAAATGGTTTGAATGGACCAAACAAAAGACAGAGTCACTGCATGGATAAAAAAACAAGACCCAACTATATGCTGCCTACAAGAGACTCATCTCAAACCCAAGCACATACACAGACTAAAAGTGAAGGGATGGAAAAAGATATTTCATGAAACTAATAAGGAGAAAAAAGCAGGTGTTGCAGTAGTTGTATCAGACAAAAAAGACTTTAAAAAGTCACAATAGACAAAGATGGACATTCTATAATGATAAAGGGGCAATCCACAAGAGGATATAACTATTACAAATATCTCTGCACCCAACACAGGAGCACCTACATATGTGAAACAAATACTAATAGAATTAAAAGGAGAAATAGAATGCAATGCATTCATTCTAGGAGACTTCAACACTGCACTCATTACAAAGGACAGATCAACCAGAAAGAAAATAAGTAAGGAGACAGGCATTGAATAACACATTAGAACTGATGGACCTAACAGACATTTACAGAACACTCCACCCATAAGCAGTAGGATACACATTCTTCTCAAGTGCACATGGAACATTTTCAAGAAGAGATCATATACTAGGCCACAAAAAGAGCCTCAGTAAATTCAAAAAGATTGAAATTGTACCAACCAGCTTCTCAGACCACAAAAAAATGAAACTAGAAATACATTACACAAAGAAAATGAAAATGCCTACAAACCATGGAGGCTTAACAACATGCTCCTAAATAACCAATGGATCAACAACCAAATAAAAAGAGAGATCAAGCAATATATGGGGGACAAATGACAATAATTCAACAATGCAAAATCTGTGAGATGCAGCAATGGCAGTGCTAAGATGGAAGTATACTGCAACACAGGCTTACCTCAGGAAAGAAGAACAATCCTATATGTAAAGCCTAAACTCACAATTAACGAAACTAGAAAAAGAAGAAAAAATGAGGCCCAAAGTCAGTAGAAGGAGGGACATAATAAAGATTAGAGCATAAATAAATAAAATCGAGAAGAATAAAACAATAGAAAGAATCAATGTGAGCAGGAGCTGGTTCTTCAAGAAAATAAACAAAATAGATAAACTTCTAGCCAGACTTATCAAGAAAAAAAGAGAGTGTATATACATAAACAGAATCAGAAATGAGAAAGGAAAAATCACTACGGACAACACAGAAATACAAAGAATTATTAGAGAGTACTATGAAAAATTATATGCTAACCTATTGTATAACCTAGAAGAAATGGACAGCTTTCTAGAAAAATGCAACCTTCCAAGGCTGACCCAGAAAGAAACAGAAAATCTGAACAGACCAATTACCAGCAATGAAATTGAATTGGTAATCAAAATACTACCTAAAAAAAAAAACCTGGACCAGATGGCTTCATTGCTGAATTTATCAAACATTTAGTAAAGATCTAATACCTGTCATCCTTAAAGTTTTCCAAAAAGTAGAAGAGGAAGGAATACTCTCGAACTAATTCTATGAAGCTGGCATCACCCTAATACCAAAAACAAGACACCACAAAAAAAAAATTACAGACTAATATCCCTGATGAACATAGATGCAAAAATACTCAACAAAATATTCGCAAACCGAATTCAAAAATACATCAAAAAGATCATCCATCATGATCAAGTTGGATTTATTCCAGGGATGCAAGGATGGTACAACATTCAAAAATCCATCAACAAAAAGAAGGACAAAAACCACACGATCATCTCCATAGATTCATTCATGATAAAAACTCTCAACAAAATGGGTATAGAGGGCAAGTACCTCAACATAATAAAGGCTGTATATGACAAACCATGGCCAACATCATATTTAACAGCGAAAAGCTGAAAGCCTTTCCTTTAAGATTGGGAACAAGGCAAGGATGCCACTCTCCCCACTTTTATTCAACATAGTTCTGGAGGTCCTCACCACAGCAATTAGACAGCATAAAGAAACATAAGGCATCCATATTGGTAAAGAAGAAGTTAAACTGTCACTGTGTGCAGATGACATGATATTGTACATAAAAAACCCTAAAGAATCCACTCCAAAACTACTAGATCTAATATCTGAATTCACCAATGTTTCAGGACACAATGTTGCAGGATACAAAATTAATACACAGAAATCTGTTGCACTCCTATACACTAACTATGAACTAAAAGAAAGAGAAATCAGGAAAACGATTCCATTTACAATTGCATCAAAAAGAATAAAATACTAGGAATAAACCTGATAAAGGAAGTGAAAGATCCATACACTGAAAACTACAAGACACTCATGAGAGAAATTAAAGAAGATACCAATAAATGAAACACATCCTGTGCTCATGGATAGGAAGAATTAATATTGTCAAAATGGCCATCCTGTCTAAAGCAATCTACAGATTCAATGCAATCCCTGACAAAATACCAACAGTATTCTTCAACGAACTAGAGAAAATAATTCTAAAATTCATATGGAACCACAAAAAAACCCGAATAAACAAAGCAATTTTGAGAAGGAAGAATAACGCAGGGGGAATTATGCTCCTGACTTTAAGCTCTGCTACAAAGCCACAGTAATCAAGACAATTTGGTACTGGCACAAGAACAGACCCATAGACCAATGGAACAGACTAGAGAGCCCAAATATAAACCCAAGTATATATGGTCAATTAACATATGATAAAGGAGCCATGGGGCATACAATGGGGAAATGGCAGCCTCTTCAACAACTGGTTTTGGCAAAACTGGACAGCTACAGGCAAGAGAGTGAAACTGGACTATTGTCTAACCCCATACACAAAAGTAAACTCGAACTGGATCAAGGACCTGAATGTAAGTTATGAAACCATAAAACTCTGAGAAAAAAATATAGGCAAAAATCTCTTGTACATAAACATAAGCCACTTTTTTCTGAATGCATCTCTTTGAGCAAGGGAAACAAAAGCAAAAATGAGCACCTTGGAGTACATCAAACTTAAAAGCTTCTGTACAGCAAAGGACACCATCAACAGAACAAAAAGGCATCCTACAGTATGTGGGAATATATTTGTAAACAACATATCTGACAAGGAGTTAACATCCAAAATATATAAAGAACTCACACACCCAAGACCCAAAAAGCAAATAACCCAATTTAAAAATGGGTGGAAGATGTGAACAGACAGTTCTCCATATAAGAAATTCAGATGGCCAACAGGCACATGAAAACATGCCCCACATCATTAATTATCATGGAAATGCAAATAAAAACCACAATGAGCTATCACCTTACACCAGTTAGAATCGCCAGTATCGAAAAGACTAAGAACAACAAATGCAGGTGAGGATGTGGAGAAAGGGGAACTCTCCTGCACTGCTGGTGGGAATGTAAGCTAATTAAACCATGTGGAAAGCAATATGGAGGTTCCTCAAAAAACTAAAAATAGAAATACCATTGACCTGGGAATTCCACTCCTAGGAATTTACACAAAGAACATAATTTCTCAGATTCGAAAAGACATATGCACCTCTATGTTTATTGCAGCACTATATACAACAGCTAAGATATGGAAGCAACATAAGTGTCCATCAGTGGATAAATGGATAAAGAAGAGGTGGTACATATACACAATGGAATACTACTCAGTCATAAGAAAGAAACAAATTCTACAATTTGCAACAAATGAATGGAGCTGGAGGATATTATGCTCAGTGAAATAATCCAGGCGGAGAAAGACAAGTACCCAATGATTTCCCTCATTTGTGGAGTATAACAATGAAGCAAAACTGAAGGAACAAAACAGCCACAGACTCACAGACTCCAAGAAGGGACTAGGCGTTACCAAAGGGGAAGGGTAGGGGAGGGTGGGTGGAGAGGGAGGGAGAAGGGGATTGAGGGGCATTATGATTGGCACACATGGTGTGGGGGGAATCAAGGGGAAGACAGTGTAGCACAGAGAAGGCAAATAGTGACTCTGTGGTATCTTACTACACTGATGGGCAGTGACTGCAATGGAGTATGGGGGGGACTTGATAACAGGGGTGAATATAGTAACCACATTGTTTTTTCATGTGAAAACTTCATAAGAGTGTATATCAATAATACCTTAATAAAATAAATTAATTAATTAATTTAAAAAATTTCTTCAAAGAATTCTAAGACTTCTGCATAATAACATGATTTTTTAAGTATTAGCCCAACTTTTGGCAGTTGTTCTGAACGTGCAAATTGTTTTTGTCCTGTCAAAACAAAATCAGTTGCTACAAACTCAATTTTCCCAAAGTGCAAAGAAATGCAGAACTGAGCATAGAGAAAAATAGTGCTATGGAGTAGAGAGCCTTAACTTAGAAGTAGAAAACCCAGATGTGCGTGTGTGTGTGTGCGTGTGTGTGTGTGTGTGTGTGTTAGTAAGCAGATGCCCGTGGCATTTTCAGATATTGAAGAGCATCTATTCCAATGTCATTGTGAACACATGAATAATTTACATATAGAGAAATAGTTTGTCAAAGCTGTATTAAAAAACCAAAATTGAAGGGCTTATATGGTAGTAATCAGAATGACTCACAATTGATATTAGAAGTCATGCTGTAATTTATTTTGTCTTACCCTCCCTGCTCTCCTAGTTTCAGGCAACCACTGATCTACTTTCTGTCACTAATAGATAAGTTTGCTTGTTCCAGAATTTGGTAAACAGGCGTATTTTGAAGATACTACAGGTTTGGTTCCAGACCACCTCAATAAAGTGAGCATTGCAATAAAGAGAGTTAAAGGAATTTTTTGGTTTCCCACTTAACCTAAATGTTATGTTTAAACTATACTGTAATCTATTAAGTGTGCAATTGCATTATGCCTAAAAAAAGTATATTCCTTGATTAAACAATATTTTATTGCTAACCATCACCTGAGCTTTCAGAAGTCATAATCATTGATCATAATCACCATAACATATATAACAACAATGGAAGAGTTTGAAATACTGTGAAAATTACCAAAATGTGACAGAGACATAAAGTGAGCAATGCTTTTAGAAAAATGGTACTGATAAACTTGCTTGTTGTCAGGTCATCAGAAACCTTCAATTTGTAAAAAAAAAAAGAAAGAAAGAAAGAAAGAAAGAAAGAAAAAAAACTGCAGTATCTGCAAAGTGCAATAAAGTGAAGCACAATAAAAAGAGGTATGCCTGTAAATGTAATCATGCTGCACATGTTCTTTTTTAAGATTCATTTTGATATAACTTAGAGTGGGATGTAAACAGCGTGGAAGTATGTCTGCATGATGTCAAGACAGACTGCTACAAAAAAAATCTGATTGAGAACAAGTACAAGATGTGCAGATGTGACCTGGATAAAAATTCCCACAATACTTTGGAAAGGAGGAATTTAATATCAGAAAAACATTGTGTATTATTGTTAACCTTATTTGTTCATATTCACACATCCTTTACTTACATATTTAAATATAAGTATTTTCATTTTTGTAGTGTATAGTTTCGCAGGTCTTTGCATTAGTTTGCTTGAGTAGCTGTAAAAAAGCACCATAGACCGAGTGCCTTAAACAACAGAAACTTATTTTTTCACAGTTCTGTAGGCTGGAAGTACAAGATCAAATGTTGTCAGGTTTGCTGTCTTCTGAGGTGTCTCTCCTTGGCTTGTCCATCACTGTTTTCTCACTGTATCCTCACCTTGTCTTCATTCTCTCTGCAGGTCTGTATCCTACTTTCTTTTATGAGGATGCCAATCATATTGGATCAGGGCCCACCCATATCTTCATATATAGTCACATTTTGAAGCACTGCAAGTTGGATTTCCATATATGAATTTTGAAGGACTAAATTCAGCCCATTAAAGTCATCAATCATTGCCTTTATAAAGCCCTGACATAAAGGAACTTAAAATTAGATTACAACTGACAAATTCAGTTGAAAATCTTCTGGGCTTTCAGAAGGATGCTCTTAAGATTTGATGAGTGACACGTGCCACAATGAATGCCTCCTGGTACCCAAAGTCCTTGTAAACTGTAAAGTGATGCAGATATCATTTCGATGTAGCCCACAATTAAATTCTGTGTTTTAATGTGTGATATGTAAAACATTTTGCTTTGTTTCCTCTTTGTTCTGGGAAATGTATTCACAAATGCTTCACATAGAAAATATAGTTTTACTAGTTTTACTGCTAAGTTGGTAAATTACCACTATTCATTGGTAATTAGTGAATTATCACTATTTATTATCTCTAAATAATTTCCCCTTGCATTTTCAGGTAAAGTCATTTTTCTAACATCTTATTTTAGTAAATAACTATAAATGCTAATTATTGTATGGGAAATAGCTTTTTTTGAAAAAGTACCAGAATTCAATTAAAAATTGTGGTAAGTTTTTAATTTTTAAATTTTAAGATACTTGGAGAGATAAAATTATGATCTTTCTGCAAAAGATATAATTGTCTTGTTGAAACAGTGCAATTTGTTTTAGAAAAATTATCTGAAACTGCAACCAGTCTAATGTATCCCAAATATTTTGTTTTCCGTAGAAAATATAATTTTAAGTGAATAAATAAAGCACTTTCCTCCTGTGAATTGCTTTAAATATTTTACATGTTTAATCAAGTACAGAACACATATACTTAGATATCATCCTTTATTTATTCTAGGCATTATATTTTATAATTTCTTAGGTTTGTACATTATATATGTTCATATATATATGATATGACTCTCAATAAACTAAAAATTTCCAGTAAATTTAAGCACACATAGTTTTAGAAGTCCAATTCTTTGTTTTGTTTCTTATATTTTTGAAGTATAGTTGATATAAAATATCATATTCATTTTAAGTATATGACATAGTGATTCATTAGTTATCTATGTTATTAGATGCTCACCGCAACTAGTGTAGTTACTGTCAACATAGAAAGATGCTACAGAACTATTGACTATATTCTCTATGCTGTACTTTCATCCCCATGACTAATGTATGTTATGATTGAGATTTTGTGCCTCTTTATCCCCCTTCACCCATTTCACCCACCCACCCCAACCCCTCCCCATGGTAACCACCAGTTACTTCTCAGTGTCCATGAGTCTACTGCTATTTTGTTCATTTTTTTGTTTTGTTTTTAGATTCTACATATAAATGAAATCATATGGTCCATTTCTTAAACGTTTTTTGTTCTCTTTCCGTTTAATTAAGATGTGATCTTATCATTTTAGATTGTGAAAATAATGGTTACTATTTATTATGAAACTGATTTTCTAAAAAAGCAATCATTTAGAATAGTATATATTACTGTTTAATCTAAAAACTTCAGAGACCTACCTATAGCAGTGAATGATATGTGATTAACAGCCACATGAATAATAAGCCCATATTGCCAAAAAAGAGTACAATTATATTGTGATCGATCTTGTTATGAGATGAATTGTGCCCCCCAAATCCATAAGTTGAAGCCTCAACCCCCAGTACCTCAGAACATGACTGTATTTAGGGGACAGGACCTTAAAGAAGCAGTTAGTTAAGTTCAAATGAGGTCATTAGAGCAGGACCTAAAGTAATCTGACTGCTGTTCTTATAAAAAGAAGGTATTAGGATACAGACCTAAATTCAAAGGGAAGACCATGTGAAAACACAGGAAGTGCACAGCTACCTGAATGCCAAGGAGAAAGGCTTCAGAAGAAACCAGCCTTTCTGACATCTTGATCTAGAACTTTTACAGCTTATTGGACTATGAGAAAATACATTTCTGCTGTTTAGGCCACCCAGCTGGTGATGGTATATGGCAGACCTCGCAGACTAATGCAGATTTCATAGACTTGGGTAAAAAAATACTGCATATTTCAGCTTTCATTTTATGTATCCATTTAACATGCATTTTTCAAACACTTGTATGTGGCAGGTTCTTGTGTACTCTGTAGGTTCAAGGCACACAGTTTTGAACAAGACAAACAGGCTCCATGCTTTTAATCACGGTATCATTAGGAATAGAGTTGAGAGACAACAGACAATAGTGTAAGCATAAAAATATCATGAGTAATCATTTCTTTAGTCAAAAATATTGAAGTGTTAATAATTGCTTTTTGTAGCAGCAGATATATGTGCAAATAGATTCAGCTTAATCCGGTAAAAGAATCACCTGTGTTCATTGAATATATATATATATATTTAAGTTGCCACTATCTTAAATAACTTTGAGTTCTTCATCTCTCTCATGGCTGATTGTGAGAGGTTATGCGGAAACCCATAGTTACAATGTGCAAAGGCAAATGCACAAATCAGCCTTCCCTTGTTAATGACAAAAGGGTTGTGCTTTACTAGTGAATGATGCTAGATGGAGAGTCAGAGGGTGCCAGCCCTTCTCTTTGCTGTGGTGGTCCTGAACCTTTCTTTGAGGGTTGAGCCTCTCGGCTCTGAAGGCGCTTGCACAGCTGTCTATGCATCTCCTGGCGTCTGCAGGCAGTCTGCATGCCTTTTCTTGCATGTGAGCCACTCACCTTTCAAATGTGAGCACAGATGTCCTACACCAACTGACTTTCCGTTTGCTCGAGGTGAACATTTTCATCCATTTCTTACATGTCTTGGTAACTTATTCAGTCATAAATGGTAGGGGGAGAAAAAACAATTGTTCTCAGAGGCACTTCAGAGGCTTGAAATGTGTGTAATTTTTACATGAGAGTTTATAATAAATGATTGCTTTTAAAGTATAGCTCACATTTATACCTGAATGCTGACAATTTCATTTTCAAGGATTCTGTATGCTGTTTGGCAAAATTAGAAATTGATATTAAAATTAACATATGCTTCCCTATGAAGATCTCATTTGTGAATTTAGATTATATTATTCACAGGATCCTAGACAAACTCAGAACAATCCTTTAGGAAAGGGCTACAAGATGAACATATATCTTCCAGTTTTTGACAGATAGTAGATATTTGTCAAATCAAGCCATGAATTCAATTTCAAAGAATGCTATTTACCTTTGTAATTTATTTTGTTGAGATTTATTCCCTTTGAACAACGTGGGTAGATTAGTTCCTGGAAAGTAATAGAAGGAACCTGAGTTTTATTTTTATACTCTTTGTGTGTCAAAAATACATAATGACATAATTAAGTATTGCCTTTACTCTTTTAAGTAGTCTAAAGCAAAATTTCTTAACAATGATGTGATTGACAAGTATTCTAAGCCCCATAATATTTTTTTGTGGGAGTTGCCCTATGCATTGTGATCTGTTTAAAAGCATCTTTGCACTGTAGGACTGCCCCGCCTTCCCCAACACACACACACACACACACACACACACACACACGCTGTGTGGTCATGACCCAATGTCTCCAGACATTGCCAAATGGCTTCTGGGGAGGAAAATCACACCCAGTTAAGAATGACTGCTCTAAGGAGTTTATTGAAATACCATAGCATATTAGAAAACAAGAAGTTTTAGTCTTTATACCAGAATTTAAGTCCCAATTTTGCTATTTACTAGCTTTGACCTTTGATGTGTCACTTTACTCTTTGGGATTCTGTTTCCTCATTTGCAAATTGAGGATCATCTTCATCTGCTGCTTAAAAAACTTAGAATCAAATGTCAGTTTCTTAACATAGCTTTTGAAGGAGAAGTACAGTCTATGATTAGAGAAAATACCCAAGGAAACTAATTTACTTTGGTTAGCCAGAAAAACACTCAAAGGTGTGTAAAATGAAATGCGTAGGAAAAAAAAATTCAATTCTTGGAATAAGAAGGATGAAGGATGGTTTGTAGAGAAAAAAAAAGCAAAGACCAAGGTCTTTGTCTAAAACTGCATTTGCTTTCCCTCCCATTTTACAGTGATTTTTGTTTTGTTTGTTGAAGGAGATCAGAATGTCACCCCAAAATCTGCCACTTGGGCATACGGATCATTTGAGCTGATGGCAACTGAGGAAAAGCAGACAGAATAAGAACTCTATGCCTTCCTCTGTTTGCCTAAAATCAGGGTATACATTCCCCTTCTGAAGATGTTCTCCCCTCCCCACTCCTAGGGAGAGGACAGCAGCCCTGTCCTGTGTAGGGAGATAGGGCCAAGAGTCTGCATAAATAAACCATACTCTATAACCCTTGTCTACCATGAATTTCCCTTACATACTTACCTTCCCACAATTTACCACGCTGAGAGGCCCAAACCCCCTTTCCTTTGTCTAGTTTCTCCTCTCCAATTTATCTCATTGTCAAAATGGTACATAAACTCTGAGTCTAATCAACTCTTTAAGGTTTTTCACTTCAGTGAAGCCCCTATGCACATAAAAATACTACCCTTAAATAAAAGTGGCCATGTTTTCTTCTGTTCACCTATCTTTTATCAGTTTGAGTCACAGTCCACATTTACAGAACCTAACAGAGGAAAGGAAAAATTTTTCTTCCCCGACAGCCACTATATGTCTGCCAACCACCAGAAATTCTGGTAAATAAATGTATGAGAATAATACTAATATTTATTTCAGGCCTCATGTCAGAGGAGACACTGCATATGAAAGAGTTCTTATTATCAAAAATTATACAGTGTCATACATAGCCTATGGTTATTTTTAATAGTTTTCTCTTAAGAGTTATTATATTGATATAAATAGTGAAGAAACTTTTATTTCATATTGTTTGAATTAGCAGTCATTTGAATTTAGGATTATAGATAGAATCTTACCCTTCCATGCAACTTGGATCCAGCCACATTCCTGTTACATTCCATTCTTGGTCTCTAAATAAGTAACACAACAAAGTCTATGCTCAGGATATGAATCCCATATTCTAGAATAGGCATGTTATAGTTGCTTTAATTTTAAAAACTATAAACACACCATACTCCATAAGGAACATGGACTGAGTCAGGACCTTATTTTAGTTCTTAAATAGCATGATTTTATAAAGAATTCCAGATGTCTCACAAACATTACTTTTATTTTACATATTTAGGGAATTAACTCATGGGCTATGTGGCATTTAATGCTTCATTGATCCTACTGAGCTGCAAATATAACTCTATGAAACTTTTGTCATACACATTAAGTTGACTTTGGCCCTCTTCTTGATAATGCCTTACTGAAGTTTTATTTTTGCTCTCAACTCCTGATTTTGTTGCATCTTTTCTCCCTGAGTTTATTACTCCATATAAACCTTTTCAGCTACTGATAATTTTAAACAAGCCTTGGAATCAAAAGATATGTCAGCTTGTAAATCTTAATAATAATGAACTCACCTGAGGCTGTTTCCCTATGTGGTGTGATACAACCATTGTGTCATATTTCCAAACATAATCTTACAGAAAGAAAAATAAAGCATGTTGTCCACCCACTTAATCACAAGAAAAAGTTACAATTTTCATCCACAGGGGTCATCTGGCTGTTCTGCTCTATGGACACTGGAAAACTAGAGCTAATCTATTCCTGAATATAGATACTGATGTTCTATTTTTTCTGTAACCAAAAGTAATTAAGAGAATGCACCCTAACTATGGCACTGAGAGTCCAGAAAGATAAGGTAAATTAAATGCCATGCTCCCCAAATATATTTTTGGAATAATGTCCCTACATATCCTGGGCCCAATGGAAAACCTTAGAAATAAGCATATTTTATTAGACACAAACTAAACATAAGGAGAAGTTAAAATTATGGGCAAAACAAAATTACCGAGTCAGAGGATTTAGATGGTTTCTGATTTCTGATGCTTCATCTCTTTAATCATTGTTTTGAGAACTACCTGGTCTTCATCACCATACAGGATTTACCATCAGACTCTATAAAATAAAATGAGGTTGCTTTGATAAAACTAAGCTTTACTATGTCTTCCTAAATTCTTTACTCACAAGACAAGAAAAATCATGAGAACTAACATTTTCATAGTCACAAAAGATTTCTTTTTTTTTTTTGTCTAAAATTGGCTTCATCTTTTTCATTTCTACATTGGCAAAGTTTTATCATATTAAAAAATATATATTTTTTAGTGTCCATGGTAGGCATAAATCTAGGATCACCCTAATTTCCTGCCCCCTTGTGCAATCACCCTTCCAGATGACAAATCACTCTGGTGACCACCAAGTCATAGAGCAAAAGGGATTTTAAGGTCCCTAATCAGTTTCCTTTGAGTCCATCAGAAAGAGATTATTCTGGTAACCTGACCTCCTTAGTTCAACTCTTAGAAATGCTCACAGATCTGAAGCAAGGTGTTTTAAGCCACTGTGTTTGGGGTAACTTGTTAAACATCCCTAGCTCTGTAGTAACTTATTACACAGCAAATGAAACTAACATAGTGTCTCTTCCCTAATAATGCCCATTTCTAAAGTGGAACAGGAACACAATGAGATTTGACATTCAAGGAATCATTATCCCTGTCAGTGCCCAGTTTTATGTTCACTCTTAATCATATATTTATATACAATGAAGTAGAAAATACAAAGCCTTTGTGTGTCCTGTAACACCCTGGAAGTTTAAAAAGGGGTCTTTTAACTTCAGTTGGGTCAAACAGTCACTTTAAAAAGGAAAAACTGAAGACTTGAATTAATATTTTAATCCGCATGTCAAAAACTGGGGTACAAACATAAGGTAAGATAAAAACTAATGCAAAAGACTAGAAATTTATTTACATTTTCAAACACATGTGAATTCTATTGTGGTTTACCTATGGATTATTCCGTTCCATTTGTTTCCTGTCCTTGTACCAAGTTCCTCTTTCTTCCTGATTTTGATTATATCATTGCCTATGAGCAGAGAGTGAACAGTGCCAGAGAACATTCTCAATAAATATCTTTTAAAATTTATCAGCATCTGTGTTAAAAAAAAAAGTTTAGTGAAGGACAAGGAGGAAGTTAATGTTTAAACATTAAGTTGCAGTACTTTTGGTAACACTGCAAGTTAAAAACAAACCAAACAAACCATAAAAAATCTTAACTTTGAAATACGGTACTGCAAGTCCTTTTTATAAAAGCTGAAAAATGAGAATTTTTAGCTAATGAGTGAGACTTGGCAGGACATAAATGGAAATATGTTTCATTGCCCAACATGTTCTGAAAACATAAGAGTGTCTAAGTAAATGATGCTCAAAAGAGTATTTTTGGCATGAAAGTGTCTCCAAACATTTTGATCAGGAATTTGATTGCCATATGTCCATACCCTCCACCTTAAAAGATGAACAAACTTCGGGTCTATTGGGATTTCTTACTTTCTGGCAGCACTGACCGTTTCACTATTAAGCACTGTGGCTTGCAAAATGCATTGTTTTTCTCTATTTCATAATTATCCTTGTTTATTGATAATTTCAATATAAACTGTCTGGAATTTGAGCTAAAAAATGACTTATTGAAGCTCTGTGTTCAGAGAAGCAGGCATACTGGGCTTGTCCTTGAACATTTGTGTTCATGAATTCCATTGTCACGACGCTTAACCATTAGCGTTTCCATAGATAGGCTCGTGTTTAGTCATAAATGTCCAGTTTTCATCTAACTTAGATGACAAACTTCTAAAGTACATACTATGTAACTTTCATCTATTTGCTCACAAAACCTTTTAAAAAGAAGTTGTCAGAAATATTTGCAGATGCGGTATTGAAAACCATGCTAGGTATTCATTATTTTTTCAGTCAAAATAACTTAGTTTTAACAAAATATGCAAAGGTCATAAAAGTTAGAAATCTGAGTTTTGGGGGAGGAGAGTGGGTCTGAAATTTTCCTAATGCATTAGAAATCCTCAAATTATTTAAAACGTATAATGAGAATTACCTTATTTTATTAATATCTTTCCAATTCACTTAATCATGTGCTTCAGTGTTTTTCTTCTGATACCATGAATGTGTCTAACATTTGTAAATGTGTATGCACAAGTCATCCTACAAAATGGAAGCCTTGAGAGTAGCCAGCTTTTTTTCATTTGAGCTAAATTTCTAGATCTGACATTCCTAGATATGTATTGTAGGCAGTGGGTAGTTGCATGTGTTTTAAATTAATAGACTTTATTTTTCACAACAGCTTTACATTTATAGAAAAAATGAAACTACAGAGAAAATTGTTGCATTTTAGTTATAAATGCTTATTTCAACTATGAGACCTTGGGCACCACATCTTTGCAACTTCCATCCTCCATCTTATTTCATCTTTTAAATCAAAATTTTAGCTTTCCCTTATCTCTTAATGTCGACTCCTTCAATATTTGAGTCTATAATGTGGATATGTTGCTACAGAATCGTGAGAATCATGAAATAAAAAGCAACAAAATGAAATATAATTGATTGATTTATACTATAAGTAAGGTTGGCATGCCTCATAGGCAGCAACAGAAAGAGTCAATCAGGGGCTCAAGGGCCATGATTGAAAATAAAGGTTTTTGTATTTCATACCTCACCTACTGAAAAGGGGGAATTTCTTTTCTTGCATTATATAGCTCAAGGCCTCAATCTTATATCTGATGGTGTCTGGGCCCATGTAAGTTATATATCAAGTTACACAGCTCCCTGGCTGGCAGACATTTATGAGAAGAATAGTAAATGATCTCAATATTTCAATTTAATAAAGGAGATAGTATATCTTAATAGTTTCTGTATATTCAAAGGACTTTATAAATTCAAAAGTGACTGAATACCAAGCACTTGGAAGAGATGAAGAATGACTGGTGGAATCAGAGAAGCACAGGTTGTCTGCTCACAGTCTGTGCACCACCATCTTGACCATGGTTCATGGAATGACCTTGTTTCTCCCTGTGGCAGATTGCTATGCTCGACATCTGTGGAAATTGTTGCATACCTGAATCCCCAAGAAACTGTTCTGCAACTTCCATCTCTCTGCAGGACTTCTTTCTCCAAACTCAAGTGCTGGGGGTTCAGAAGAAAGGAACAGGAACAGGAATTTGGGGATGTAGTCTGACTCAGTACCACTCAGAATGCAACTTAGATTTAGAAAACAGAATAACTCTATTACCTTGGTAAGGACAATGTACTTGCAACCCATTTATTCATGCATACCCTGAAACAAAGATGCATATGTAAATACAATCTTCATGGCTTCTGTGAGTCAGCCTTGACCCAGACTCTAGCCAGTGAGTGCAATCCTTTCTATGACACACTGGTAATGAAGCCAACTTATTCTCTCAAATCAGAGCATCTGCAGGTCATATCTAATACCCATCCACCCATCTAGCTATTTCTTGATCTGTCTATATCCATAGCTATCTCATATCAATCTTCTATTTACCTACTTCTATCTTCCCCAGAAGCACCTCCTGTAAAACCTGTCTTGGAATGTATCTCCATTTGTCTCTACTAGCCGCTTAATTATCTTAAATGTTAAAAAAAAATGTTTTACTGAATAGTACTAACAAAAATGCTACTTCTTCTAAAAAAGATGTATTTGCCATTTTCTCAAGTCTGAGTTCATCTCCTCTGTAGGTCTCCATGCTAGACTAAAAGATAGACCATCTGTCTAGTGTTGACAGCCTAATTTCTTGACTCTCCAAGTAAATTATAAGGCTCTCTGATTTTAATGTCAGAGACCATATTTTATTCATTTCTGCTTCATTTTTCCCTAACCTAGTACCTTATGAATAGTCAGAGCTAAATAAATATACACTGTATTAGTGACAAAGTGATTAGTGTATTAGTATCTTTTATGTTTTCATGCTAACATTAGAATACAAATATTTTGGATCATCTATCATAACTCATAGTTATGAATAAGACTAATAATCATGAATTCATACTGTATGTCAGACACAGGGCAACATATTTTATATATTCTTGCACTGGTTCCTGACAAGAGACCTGGGAGATTCAGTGGGATTAAGAAGCTGAGGGTCATGGAGGTTAAGTGCCCCATTCAGATTCCTAGAGCTAGTAAGTGATACAGCTAGGATTTCACTCCTGAGCTTTTAAGACTCAGGTTTGTAACTACTAAACTCTGTTGTAAGTGCTTAAGTTTGGCATGTGAAATAGTTATTAAAATGTTCACCTTTGTGGCCCTCTTCCTTGTGGACACATGGCCCAGTTGAATTTTCCATCCCTATTTGATTTTAGCATGGTATGTGATTTCCTATCATGTAAAATATAAGCAGAAGTGATGGTACCCTTTCTGAAGGAAGCTGTAAGTGTCAGTTTGTGACCTGTCACAGTCCACTACAGCAAGCAGCCCTAAAGCTGATCTATGTTGTGTCTATGCTGTGAATGAGAAAAATGAAAAGATGTGTTAAATCACTGACATATTGGGGTTGTTTATTACTGAACATTAACCAAGTCCATCCTAACTGATACAACAAGGATCTATCTGTTACTGAAAAATATCTTTTTCCCATGCCTTTTCTTCAGTTACTTCTGTTGCCAGTTTATGCAGCAATCTTTATGCCCAGATACATGATTGCAACATTATAGTCACTAGTATGCCACAGTAGTTGGAAGGTCAATTCTTACAGAACAAATTTCAGTGCGAAGTCTGAAGACCCTTTAATCAGAATCACCTGGGAGCTTTTAAACAATGAAGTCTGGAATCTACCCTAAATCTAGCAAACAAAAACCTCAAAAGTAGGCCACAACATCTGGATTTTCACTGATAGTGTACAGGAGTCTCATGTACATTAGAGGTTGAGAATTAATGCCATGCATAGCAGGAAGCAACATTTATTCCATGGCCAAGTTCTGGGCTCAGTTTTTTCCTTGAGGCATGGCAGGAGCTGTTCCTGAGCCTTGCCTTAATATCTTTTAGATACATGATGATCATAAGCAGAAAAAAATAAAATAAACAAAAAAAAAATCTCTGAATGTGGTAGGGAAAAATTTACAAGGGCAGAAGTCTAGTCCAGGTGACTCCCTTCTGCTTCTCAGCAAAAACAGCAGAACACTCCCTTAATTCTCACTCTGCCAGTCACTCCCTAAGCTCACTCCCTAAACTTACTCCCCCTTGCTTGCTTGCTGTGCACGAAGAAATGTTGCAGATACAGAAGCAGAAAGATATATATTGCTCCCCTTGCCTTTGTTTGGGGCTCAGACTTTGGGATATTACTCCCCTCTGAGCCTGCCGATGAAAAAATGAAACCTCAACACTCCAACCACGTTGGCCCATTGTTGCCACTGGTTTGGGGCAACGGCGGGGCGGCGATGGGACAAGAGGTCACAATGGAGAAGGCGCGCCCTGCCTGATCTTTCCGCAGTCTGCCGTCCAGTCGCCTTTGGCCAGCCCCACTCCTCTGTTCCTGCTGGACTCAAGGAGGCTTGGCAGGTGAGGACCTGGTTCTGACATCGAATCTGGTAAGGCCCTGGGGCCCCTGACCCAGCCAGTCCCACCAGTTGGGGTGGAAGGGGAACCTGATCACCTCCCGAAGACTTCTAGAAGTCTCATAGGCAGATATTCCCGGGGCGGGGGGGGGGTGGGGCGGAGAATGTCTGAACTCTGGTCTGAGTGTGTGAGTGAGTGTGCAGGGCAGCTGAAGCCATTCAGTCTGCACTGAATCTGTGATTCCACGGCCTGCGCTATGGAATCTGAGTGGGTCCTTCACCGTATTCGCAGTCGGCTGCCATGACATAAGAGTGACTCAGCTTCGGCTGACCTGGCCCGGGACTTATGCAGGTGACCTTAGTCAAGGCTGATCAAAGTCTCTGAGAGGAGTGTGAACAGATGGGCATCTGATTGGTCTCCTCTCTAGAGGAGGCACCCCTCCCTTGTCTGTTGTTGTGACACCATTACATGACAATGTCATGGGGACAGGGCACAGCAAACCCACAGTTCTTGACACCATGATCAAAAATTTCAGGAAGGAATTTTCAGGAAACTATGGAGTAAAATTAACTCCTGGCAGGTTGAAAATCCTGTGTGAATCCTTATGACCCACCTTTAGTGCAGGGTGGCCTCCAGAAGGAACCCTAGATGTCCCAACAGTCCACTGAGTCTGGCGGGTCATCACTAGAGATCATCCTAATCAGTTCTCATACATTGACTCCTGGTTAGGAGTCACCCAGACCCTCCCCCTTGGGTGCGATTTGCTTGCAAAGGGCAAGGACAAGGTAGGGTCTTAGTTGCCTCAACAAAGCAGCCCACAAAGAATCAACAGAAGCCTGAGCCTCTGCAAATTCTTGCTGGTGATTCAGAAGAAGAGCCAATATTGCCCCCACCTTATGCACCCCCAAGGCCATCAGCACCCAGCCCCCCTGGTCCCAGACACCCTGCTTCTGTCAGCCTCCCCGCCACCTCCAGAACCAGTGAACCCACTCTTGCCCAGACCAGCAGCCAGACC
The DNA here is from genome assembly GCA_032199065.1 of Smutsia gigantea. Taxonomy (NCBI): domain Eukaryota; kingdom Metazoa; phylum Chordata; class Mammalia; order Pholidota; family Manidae; genus Smutsia; species Smutsia gigantea. The sequence goes on from JAVSCE010016024.1 coordinate 41,079, forward strand.
GCACCCTCGGCCAGGAGAAGGCACCCTTCAGATGCCAGTGCGGGAGGCACAGGTGCCTGAAGGGCATAATAAGGATGGGACCATCCAGACTGGCCAGTCCATGCTTTACTATCAACTCTTCTCCACGACTGACCTCCTCAATTAGAAACACAACATCCCATCAGAAAAGCCACACACCCTGGTTGATCTCATGAAATCCCCCTTCCAAACCCATCCGCTGACCAAAAAAAAAAAACCGCCAACAGCTTCTCCACACCAGCTTCTCCACACCCTGTTCACAATGGAAGAGGGGAGGCAGCTGGGGTCCTTGGTCGGGTGCATGGGCTGAAATTGCTGTCCCCGAGGAGTGCCCCGAGTGGGACTTCACCACCCCTGAGGGGCAGCACCAGATCCGCCGATATCAGGACACCCTCCTCCAGGGGATCAAAGCCAGGTCCAAAAAGCCTATGAACATGACCAAAGTATCTCAGTCACTCAACCACCAGGAAAGTCTATTATGAAAGACTGTGTGAAGCTTATCGCATCTACACCCCCTTCAATCCTGAGTCACCAGGGAGCCCACAAATGGTCCCCACCTCATTCGTAGCTCAAGCCTCCCCAGACATCAGACAAAAGCTCCCCCCCCAAAAACTTGGAGGCTTTGCTGCAATGAATATCACTCAGCTGAAGTTCAGGCAACAGAGAGGCTGAAAGATAAATGAAAAAAAAAAAAGCCAGCCTCCTGGCAGCTGCCCTGAAAGAAAGAGATGACCAAGAGGCAGAGAAAAGCTGGCCACCAAGAGGGAAGAAGCCTAGGACACCCCCTAGCCAGGGACCAGTATGCTTACTGTAAAGAGAAGGGGCATTGGAAGAATGAATGCCCCAACTGAGGCAAAGCCCCGAGGCCCAGTCACTACTGAGAGGAGCCCCCCGGGGAAAGGCTCACTGGCCTGGTGGGAACAGACTCAGATTGACAAGGACTGGACTTTCTCATGCTCAGCCCCCAGGAGCCCACGGTCAAAATGAAATTGGGGGGCCAAAACATGACTTTTATGGTTGACACAGGGCAGAACACTCTGTGGTCACCCTCCCTGTAGCCCCCTTCGGTAACAAGACTGCAACTATTCTCGGAGCCACAAAGACAGCGGCAGTACCCCCTCTCACAAGAGGCGAGAGCAGGCATCCAGGAACACCTCATCAGCCTCAGAGAGGCAGGCATTCTAATCGAGTGTCAGTCGCCCTGGACCACCCTATTTCTACCAGTTAAAAAGCCAGGAGGAGGGCACTGGCCTGTTCAAGACCTGCAAGCCATTAACAAAGTGACTGTTTTTTTACACCCAGTGGTCCCAAACCCGTCCACCCTCCTTAGCCAGATCCCGGGGTCTGCCAAATGGTTCACTTACCTAGACTTAAAAGATGCTTTTTTCTGCCTCAGGCTGGTCCCCCCAAAGCCAGCCCCTGTTTGCCTTTGAATGGACTGAACTGAATACAGGGCAGCAGGTGCAGTTAACATGGGCACAGCTTCCATATGGGTTCAAGAACTCACCCACTCTCTTTGAAGAGGCATTGGCTGCAGACCTTGCCAACTTTCTGAGGGAAGCCATGCACTGCACCCTCCTCCAGTATGTAGATGACCTCCCCCTTGCCAGTGACACCCAGGAAAATTGTGCAAAAGGCACAAAGGCCCTCCTGCAACTCCTGTCAGACTCAGGATACTGAGCCTCATGGAAAAAGGCACAAATCTACCAGCAGCGAGTCCGGTACTTGGGCTTCCTCCTCACCCAGGGAGAAAGGACTAGGGCTGGAGAGGAAAAAGTTCACTAACTCCTTACCCAAGCCCCAACGAAAGGCATATGAGAGTTCCTGGGTGCTGCAGGATTCTGCAGAACCGGGATTCCTGGATTCTCAGCAATGGCAAGACCCCTCTACAGCCTCCTGCATGGGGCAGACAAAACCCCCCCTGTCTGGACAGAAGAGGCAAATGCCACCTTCCTGGAAATAAAAGCTGCTTCAGAATAGGCACCAGCCCTTGGCCTGCCAGATATAAAAAGCCCTTCAATCTCTTCATACATAAAAAGTAGCAATTCTGCATTGCAAAGAATACCAAAAGTAAAACAACTCTATAACACAGGGGAACCAACTTGCAGATAAAACAGCTAAAACAACGGCCAATAAAAAACAGATAAAGCTCCTTCCCTCACCATGGCCCTAACACCCTTAGTGGAGGCCCCTCCACCCAAGTACACTAAAAAAGAAAAGGACTGGGCCATGGCTGAATGAGCAACCCTAACTAAAAATGAATAATAGGTGCTACCTGACAAACGCATCTTTGTCCCAGCTGCAACTGGAAGGCATCTAGTCACAAAATACCATCAGCCCACGCACCTAGGAAAAACTGCACTAGAAGCCCTCCTCAAAAAGCAATACTACATCAGCCAGTTGCCCCCATTATGGAGCAGTAAGTGAGCAGGGCATGAACTTGTGCCAGAAATAACACTCGATCTGCACCAGGACCCCCGCCCAGTGTCCAAAGAGCAGGAGTTGCCCCCTCTTGAAGACCTTGAGATAGACTTCACAGATGTCCAGCCAAGCAGAGGGCTCAGATACCTCCTAGTAATAGTGTGTACATACTCTGGGTGGGTTGAATCCTTCCCAACCAGAATAGAATAAAGCTGGGAGGTAGCCAAAGTCCTCCTGAGAAAACTTGTGCCCTGGTTTGGCCTACCATCTACAATTCACAGTGACAATGGACCTGCCTTTGTAGCAGATGCAGTACAGATTTTAACTAAATCTCTCAACATTACCTGAAAACTCCACACTGCATACAGGCCACAAAGTTCAGGCAAAGTGAAGCGAATGAATCACATCCTGAAAGGAACCCTAGCTAAGTTTTGCCAAGAAACTGGCCTCCCATGGCTGGACCTACTGCCCCTGGCTCTCCTGCCTGCTCGCTGCACACTTGGGACTCAAGGCTTTTCCCCTTTTGAATTAGAGTATAGATGCCCCCCCCGCCGCATGTCTAGGAAGCCTTCCAGGGAGGCTGCACCAGATAGGCAATAAGAGAGCAAGAAAACAGCTCCAAGCCTTGGGAGACACCCTAAATAAACTGCAACAATATACCATAAAAAGCCCAAATCTTCTTAGGAACCCCATTACATTCCTTTCATGCTGGGGACTCAGTTTGTGTCAAAAATTAAAAGGAGACCCCCTCAAACCTCAGTGGACTAGCCCCACATTTTTGTTCTAACAACTCCTACTGCCCTCAGAGTTGCAGGCATCACTGCGTGGGTCCATCATTCCAGAGAGAAAAGGGGCCATAATCTGGATGAAAAAATACATCAGTGGAAGGCCCAGCCAGACCACTAGAATCCTCTCCGCTTCTGCATCCAATGATTACCCTCTGACTAATAAACACCTGCGTGCCATGGATCCTGCCCCTCGCTGGAGTGGTATCTCTCATCCTGGGCATTGAACTCTCTGTTGTTGCCCACTCCCCCCAGACTGGACTATTTCTCAAAAAGTTGCCCTTTTATTGTCTATTGGGTAATCATAGATTATCTTGCAGTGCTTACCTGTTTCTCCTAACTATACTCAACCTTCAGCCTGCATCTCCCCACTACCACTCTGTAATGTCATTTTTATACCTTCTTTCCCTTCCCTTCCTCCCCCTCACTCCTGGGGAACCTTAGTGTGGTTGCATAAAATCAGACAAATGGGGGACTAGATTCAGTGCCTATACCTATATGCCTGCTAAATGTTATGATAAGAACAGGGCCACCCTTTGCCTTAAAGATGGGAAAGATACCGGACTAAAACAATAAATAAATGGGACTCAGACTGTGCAATTAGGGAAAGAAAGAGATCCACTGTCTGCTGGACCTCCCTCACCCACACTGGACTGTCTGATGGGGGAGTCCAGAATCAAGCATGAAGGGACAGGGATGAAAAGGTCAGGCAGGCCCTAAAAGCACTAACTAAAGAGCCAATTGACTGCAAAATATTGACCTCTCAGGTTTTTCTGTAACAGATTAAGCAGTTTAGTATTACTATGGGGTCTGCCTTCAGTCCCTTGAGTGTCCTCAGCTCCCACTGCACAAAGTTAGTGGAGGGCTGTGCTAAGGAGATGCACCAAGGAGGACTCTGGGGCAGAGGTTGGGGCGGGGGTGGGGGGCACATGTCCCTCCCTCTCCTTTCTAATTTTAATGTGTCTTTAAAATAGGTGCCCATCTCCTCCAATTGCGCGGCACCCCCCTCTGATATTTGTGCCTTCCGAGCTGCAAATGTTAAAATAGAGTCTGTGGCTAACAACTCTTTTAACCGGCCTTGCTGAGCCAGTAGTTCTGTTCCTCCCTGAACTATTAATGGGACCCTGCATCTTTAACTTGCTCATTAACTTTACCAGGGAACACATTTCCTCTGTACAGCTCATGTATATGCAGAGCTGTCAAGACCCTATCATAAACCAAGGAGATGATGTGCCCTAAAATGAAGTGTTTAAAGGGGCATCAGAGGGGGAAGTGACAGGGAAAAATTTACAAGGACAGTAGTCTAGTCCAGGTGACTCCCTTCTGCTTCTCAGCAAAAACAACAGAACATTCCCTTAATTCCTGCTCTGCCAGGCACTTACTCCCTAAACTTACTCCAACCTTGCTTGCTTGCTGTGCACATAGAAATGTTGCAGATACAGAAGCAGAAAGATATATATTGCTCCCCTTGCCTTTGTCTGGGGCTCAGACTTTGGGAGATTACTGCCCTCTGAGCAAACCCATGGGTGTAAAATTAAAACCTCAACACTCCAAGACCTCTGAGTGCCACTTGGTTCTTCCATCATCAATCCAGTCCATATTTTTCAGATTTTTCCACAACAAACCTGCGATACAAATTAGAAGTTTAAGAGGTTTTCATTTTTCAAGATAAAATGAGCAGGATATAATGAAAAAGCATATTTAGAAAAATGAAACTGAGATTCAGAATGTAATTCAGGTCACATTCCTTGCATAAGAATCCAAGTAACATGATTTCATTATGGAAAAGATATGTATACAAACTACAGGTAAGAAGAAAATGAAAGAAATAAAAATCAGCCATGATTTGGTATGTTTTTCCAGACTTGTGGTATGATCTCTCTACCAGATATGTAATAGTACACATGTAGTAAAAGTGATATCATGAATTAAATGCCATGATTAAGTATCCTAGAAGTATTGTTTCTTTTCATTATTCTTAGCAAGATTGTCTTTTTTTGTGGCAGTGAATGATTTTAACCTATTTATAATGTATTCAGGTTTTATAATCTACTATTACCCACCTTGATTTCTCAATTTAATGGCATCTGGAAGATATCACTTTGAAGGCAGCTCTTTTTCATGTGACCTGTGTTGAGTTAGTAAGTGAATTCTCTGGCCTTTACTTTTTAATCTGTATATTTCTGGTACCATGCAACCCTTCACTGTTCTCTTAAGTCCTTGCCACACCCCTCTAAGATAAGTGTCTTCATCTCTTTTCATAGAGGGGGATGTGAGCTTTAGAGATGTCACATAGCCAGTAGGGAAAAACAGTGTTGTCTACCTCTAAAGCCTTCAAACTTTCTCCCATTTCTTTAGCATGAGGCTAGTCGTTTGGATTGTTTATGAACAAATGAACTCTGCCTTCATATATGAGAAACTTGTCATTGCAAAAGTTACAATATCTCTTATTTCTTCTTTGGAAGGTATTATCAAAAGAGCATTGTGTTTGGAATGAAAAACTCCCAGGATTCAAATATCCCCTCTAGTACCTACTAAGTGCTGTGGCCACGGTCAAGTCCTTCTTCATGAAGAAAGGGGATAGTAAAGCTATTTGAAATTTTCTTTTGAGGTTCATAGAAAATGAATCTAAAGTGCCTAGAGCAATACTTGATACATAGTAAATGTGTGATGACTATTACAGTCCTATTGAATTTTCCAGAATCTATAAGTAGCACTTGACTAATCCATATACCTTAAAAGCTTACAGGAGAAGTTTTTTATAAATATGAATATTAGTTTACTTCTATTACTTTACAATGAATGGCATTGTTTTTCACTCCTTTTATTGTTTTTATAGACTATTCCAGGCATATTGAATGGGAGCTTAATGACTTTACCCAAAACTTGTAAATAGGTTCCCATGTTTACTGTCATCATCATAGTTCAAATTACACCTAGTGACTCATAAATATTGGCTTTATTAAGAATCACTAAAGATGATTTTGCATGTGTAAAATATTACAGATGAGTGGCCAAGCCTAATAGATTTACTTTATTGACAAAGGCCACTAATATTTGTAAAGGTTATGCAAACTTTGTTCTATGAACAATAATGATCGTACAGATTTCTTGTTAAAATGTAGCTAGGTTGAAATATGGAAGGTTGGTTTGATTATAAATAAGGAACATGCTCTTTGCATTAAATGGCGTATGGCTAAGTAAGCTGCATTCATTTGACTTCCCAGACAGGCAGATTTGGATTTAGAAGCAGCTAATTGCCCTGGGGACCTTCCTTTGGCATCTTGCCCATGGTACTCCTCATGGGAGGAGCAGCTTCACACGCAGCGCTTAAAAGCATCTGGGTTGCTGTTGTTCTGAATGCTACTGCTGACAGATTTACCATGTGCCTTGGAGAAAGACAGCAGACTGGGGAACTTTGATACTAAGCATTCACATGATAGCCTTTGACAGTCGAAAGCCCTCATTCAGTAAGGGACCAAAATATATCCTATCTAAACTAAACAAAAAGGACTAGCTTTTTTTTAATTTTAATTCCCTACAAATGGAATATAGAGTTTCACTGATGACAGTCTTTGTTGGGCATGAACTACGCGCCAGTGCTAAGTGCTTTACATTTCCATGTTTGACCTGCACCGCCACGCATCTAGGAGGGTACAAATTTGATCTTCATTTTACAAATGAGGAAACATCCTTAGAGAATAAAAAGTTTGCTCAAGCTTACTTTGGACAGTGCCAGGGCAAGAATGTGAACCCAAATAATCAAAATCAGTTTGCCATAGCTTTACCTCTATGTACACTGCATTTCTATCCATTTTCTACATGGAATTCATGTTCTGGAATGCCTTAGGGTAGGCTGATCATTTAATTAATCATGTAGATACACAGTATATTTCTAGTACAGTAGGTTCTATAGTCAGGATCTATTACTCAGAGCATGATTATATTGAGATCAAGGTTGCAAATTTGATCTTTTCTTGCCTCATTAACTTCTCCAGAAGAAAATGTCATTCAAGGAGACATTGTACTCCTAATCCTTAAAAATGTGTATCAAAGGTAGTGCCAGGAATGGGTGACAAAAGTGTACTTCACCTTTAAAACAACCAGAGTACTTGTCACAATGATGCAAAAGTACTTAAAAATATAAAGGTCTATGTAATTTTAAGACATATCTTATCTAAAGGATGGCACATTTGGCTAGCACTATATTTATTGACACTTGTAATTTATAAAATAGGTTTTTATCATCATTATGTCTTCCTTTCATAGAGGACTGATAAAATATATATTCTTAGCAAGTGAAATGTGATAGGCATGTGTAATCATATTTGCACACTACCGCAATTATATGCATGGCTTCTTTGCTTAATCATTCTTGGCCTGATCTTTAAACACTCTAATGCTGATGATCTCAATACAATTAATAAGATATCTCTGTTAACTTTAAGTGGTAATTTCATTTAAAGTCCCTAAACAGGAAGGCATGGATACATTTAAAATTGAATTGCATCTTTTAAAATAGCTCTCTGCAGACATTTCCTCTGTTCTTTAAAAGGCAGGCACATTCCAGCTGTAAGCATTTGCAGTTGGAATGCATATCATGGCTGGTAGTTGCCCTGTTATCCTCTCCCTTGAGGAAATCTACCAACCTGGTTACAGACTGTCAGTAGGAAGACAGGTAGAATGATTTATAACCAGCCTCCGGCTGTTTATACTAAAGTGCATATAACCAAATCACACTAGAGGGGAAAAGGGAGTGGAAGATATTGATTCACATTTCTTTAGGGCCAGCCCAAACCCCACAAAGTGCAATCAATATTGAATCTATTAACTCAAAATATGCAATACTCTAATGCATAATAGAAAAAAAATGAAAGAACTAAAGTAATTGTAGAGGGAATGAGCATGCAAAGATGATGTGCCTGAGTCTGAAATTCATGATTTAAGATTACTTGGTATAAATGAAATACACTTCCCAGTTGTATTTGAAGACTCTGTGTCCCTTACTGGTATCAGTCAAAGAAACAAGTTAATTTATTGGTTGTATATGAAAGTTTCAGTAAGTCAGGTCAGAGGCAAGGAAGGAGGAAATGTGTGGATCTGTTAAATTTAAGGTAATGCACTAATCCATAGGATTATGGTGCATAGCGTAGTGTCAAGAAATGGGTCATATGAGTCTAGTTTCACCAAGAAGAATTCTTGGATTTGAAGACAAAGGCAGTTGGGGCAAATTTTGATTCAGTCACTTGTTAGTTGTGCATCTCTAGAAATTAACATTTCTTTGCATTTTATTTCTTTATTGCAGAAAGGATAATCACAGTAATTTCATGCTTTTCTTATGAAGTTTAGATAAGAGAAAGGAAGTGGCTGCCACAGTAAAAGCATTGAATCAGTTCTAGTTTCTGTCTTTGCTCCTTATTTCATTGCATAGAAAACTGACTGGGCCTGGTGTTTCCAGCCTCCCCCAGCCTGCTCTCACCCATTCTTCCAGCTTGCTGTCCTACAATGCCCTATTCAGAAGTGATACTTTAACTAAATTGGTTGGTAAGTAGTCCTTGACTTTCCATATTTTGTACAATTCCTACTTTTTCACATTAAAAGTGAAAAAGATGTGTACATCTTTCTCAAGTTAAAACCAATCTTTTTGTAATTCAGCTGACCAATAATGATTTTTGACTCATTTAAAAGAGGCTACTTATGTCATGTTCCTGTTGGTCAGAAAACCTGTGTTTCTCAGGGCTTTTTTTGTTTGTTTGTTTAAAAAAGTTCTACAGAATCTTTTTGTAACTCTGGGGAGAAAAACATTTCCCAGCCCGGGTCAAATACCTTTCAAACCAAAATCAGTCAGAAGGAGAAATAAAGTGGGAGAAACCTGTTTATTGTCTACAAGCACTCCTACACTTCTGCCTGCCTGTGTCTCTCACCACTCACCTGCAGAAAAAGGGACCCCAGTCAACCTCTCCTGTACAGATACACCCTCACTGCCCCTTGTAATCACCTATTGACATGGAGATGGACTACTTCTCTCCACCCCTTGGAAACAGCTATTGATATGGAGATGCACTAAGGTCAGGCAAGAGATTCTGGAAATACTGTAATTTTGCACACATTTTTAAACTAGATTTTCAGAATATTTTCAAAAGTAAATAAAATGAAGGTTTTCATTTTGCCTACACCCAACTCCAATGTCCTCAATAGATAGGAGCATATTTAGGTAGCTTATATATTAGGCATCTTTGTGAGATTTCCTTTACTAAAGGAAATTACAGAAGGAAAAACAAAACAAAAAATCTGCCTTGCAGGTGTTGCATATAGTGGTCCATAAATTCATATTAGAAAACTGGTTAGATAGGTTTAAAACTTAGGAATTTTTTATCTCATCTTAAGCTGTTTATAACAGTGGTCCCAGACACAAGTGTTTTCAGGGGTATGAAAAGTAGCATGATGGGGTTTAGTAGACCATCATGATATAATAGGGAGTGTTAGCAACAAAGGCATATTGGAGAGTGCAAGCTTCACCTAAATTAATATCTCTATCACAGTATCTCTGCATCTCGGTATCTCTGTATCTACCCATCCATCCATATCTATCCATTAACCTATGCATAAATTTTCATGTCAATACAAACTTACCTACAATCCAAGTTCTTCCAGAATCTAGCCAGCTTCTGACCTTTGTGGTAGTGCAGATAAGAAGCTACTATAACAAACACACATATACACACACATAAATTTACTTGTAATTATTGAATATTAAAGGAAAGAATATTTTGTCTTAAGATGATGAGAAACATTGAATCAGAATTGGAGGTGATATTTTTCAATACTCCTTTTCCCTTCCTCTTCCTTTTCCTTATCCTGTACCAATTCCATGATCTTCTATTGTTTTCCTTTATTCCAGTAGTAGCCAGGCTGGAATCTGGCTTCATGCAGGGAGGCATATCTCATTTTTAGGGCCAGGGAGGAGGTGGGTAAAGTAAGGGAGAAGGATTCTCAGCATATCCAAGCAATGTGAGGAGATCGTCCCCCTCTTCGGGTGGTTAACTGATCACTGCCCTTGTTGTGTAAGTTTGCCCAAACCATTGTAAATATTGCTGAGACAATTATTTTTTTTAATTGGTATGGTAAATACTATGAATGGTGTATACATATATATATATATATATATATATATTTAATATATATTAGGATTCTAGTACTGGTTCATTTTTGTAATAAATAACACTGTAGTTCAACTTTTTATATATTTGGCCTTCAGACAGAGTTTCAGGAACATGTCATGTAGTAAGTAGAGGATTTCTTAAACTTTTCTTTTTCTTTCCATATCTGACAATCAAATCTTGCATATGTGTCCCAGCCCAGCTCATTTGTTATTCGACTCCATAGATTTATTCCTATCAAATATCAGTACAAAACTTCTGGCTCTTCTAATCCTGTAAAACAGTAATTTTTTCAACTTTTTGTGTTACTTATTCTATAGTTTATATTGTAATTACTTGTTACTATGTCTCATCTCTAATGCTACATTTTCAGATGCATTGGACATCTTCCTTTCCTTAGGTGCTTTGCACTCTGTGTTGAAGAAAATACAAAAAAGACTGATTGGTTGTTATAATACTTTTCGAAATTGATAAGACTCATCAAACTAGGTTTTCTGTAGGATTATTTTCAGTAGTATGATGGTTGATAACTTCTCATCAATATTAAGAGTCAAGTAATGTATGAGTCAAATAAGAAGTGAACACTTAATTGCTAACAAAAATTTTAAAAAGCAAATTAAAACCTACATAAAAGAATAGTTGTGGAGCTGAGTCACAAATGGAGAATCCTACAGGGATGGAACAGTCTTTTTATCTTTTCTTTTGGATTGTCTTATTATTTTTAGTATATATGGGTTGATTTGAATAGTCTTCTGTGAATTCACTATATCAAAATGCTTCTTAACCCCCAAGAAAAAAAAATAAGAAGTTAACAAAAATAAGCAAATATTAGTCAATTTAAGCAAGTAGGGCCCCTTTAACTTTAGACACCCAGGTACTATAACACTGGGTAAGTTACCTAGTATGCGTATTTTTCCCTCAGTGATCTATAGATGTCTTCTGGGACTATTAACATTCCATTCAAATTTACAAGCATGCTTTTATATGGTATTTACTCCTTAGCACACTGACAAAGAAATCTCAGGAAGGTATTTCCTCTATTTTTATCCCAATTTGAAACATAGCCTATATATTGCATTCCTTTCTCTGCCTCCTTTGTGTATGTATAAGTGGAACACATTCAAGGCTTGATGTCATCTCTGTCTTACAATTTATTGCTACATGTTGGTTTAACTGCTGAAGCTATTAGGTGAGGTGCACATGCATTTGAGGAGAAAATGTAGCTGTTAATCTCAAGAAGAGATATTTGTCAGCCTATTCTTTAGCATTCAAAAATTTGGCAGATGAACACTTGACTAGTTTCCAAAAAGTAATTAAAATACATTTTTTAAAAAGGTCTGTAATTATGATTTCTTAGGGAAGACCAGTATAAATTCAAACAAGTATATTTTGGGATTTGCATTAAAAAATAATGCTTCTTTTTGACAAAAGGTATCAAAAATGAAATAAGAAAAAAAGTGAACCAGTTTAATCTACCCCATAGGAAGCAAATTAAAGCCTCATCTCATTTTTTATTTTTTATTTTTATTTTTATTTATTATTTTTTTATTAAGGTATTATTGATATACACTCTTATGAAGGTTTCACATGTAAAAACAATGTGGTTACTATATTTACCCATATTATCAAGTCCCCACCCATACCCCAAAGCAGTCACTGTCCATCAGAGTTGTAAGATGCCACAGATTCACTGTTTGCCTTCTCTGTGCTACACTGTTTTCCCTGTGATCCCCCACACCATGTGTACTAAACATAATACCCCTCAATCTCCTACTCCCGCCCTCCACATCTGCCCTCCCACACCCCTCCCCTTTGGTAACCACTAGTTCCTTCTTGGAGTCTCTGAATCTGCTGCTATTTTGTTCCTTCAGTTTTGCTTCGTTGTCATACACCACAAATGAGGGAAATCATTTGGCACTTGTCTTTCTCCGCATGGCTTATTTCACTGAGCATAATATCCTCCAGCTCCATCCATGTTGTTGCAAATGGTAGGATTTGTTTCATTCTGATGGCTGAATAGCATTCCATTGTGTATGTGTACCACAGCTTCTTTATCAATTCACCTACTGATGGACACTTAGGTTGCTCCCTTATCTTGGCTATTGTAAAAAGTGCTGCAGTAAACATAGGGGTGCATATGTCTTTTTGAATCTGAGAATTTGTATTTTTTGGGTAAATTCCAAGGAGTGGGATTCCAGGGTCCAATGGTATTTCTATATTGAGTTTTTTGAGGCACCTACATTCCATATTGCTTTCCACAATGGTTGAACTAGCTTACATTCCCACCAGCAGTGTAGGAAGGTTCCCCTTTCTCTGCATCCTCGCCAGCATTTGTTGTTCTTAGTCTTCGATGCTGGCCATCCTTACTGGTGTGAGGTGATATATCATTGTGGTTTAATTTGCATTTCCCTGATGATTAGTGATGTGGAGCATCTTTTCATGTGTCTGTTGGCCATCTGAATCTCTTCTTTGGAGAACTGTCTGTTCATATCCTCTGCCCAATTTTTAATCGGGTTATTTGCTTTTTGGGTGTTGAGGCGTGTAAGTTCTTTTTATATTTTGGATGTTAACCCCTTGTCAATTACGTCATTTACAAATATATTCTCCCATACTATTCGATGCCTTTTTGTTATGTTCATGGTGTCCTTTGCTGTACAGAAAATTTTAGTTTGATGTAGTCCCCTGAGTTCATTTTTGCTTTTGTTTCCCTTGCTCAAGGAGATGCATTCAGGAAGAAGTTGCTCGGGCTTATATTCAGGAGATTTTTGCCTATGTTGTCTTCTAAGAGTTTTATAGTTTCATGACTTACATTCAGGTCCTTGATTCATTTCAAGTTTACATTTATGTATGGGGTTTAACAATAATCCAGTTTCATTCCCTTGCATGTAGCTGTCCAGTTTTGCCAACACCAGCTGTTGAAGAGGCTGTCATTTCCCCATTGTATGTCCATGGCTCCTTTATCATATATTAATTGACCATATATAATTGGGTTTATATCAGGGCTCTCTAGCCTGCTCCACTGGTCTATGGGTCTGTTCTTGTGCCAGTACCAAATTGTCTTCATTACTCTGGCTTTGTAGTAGAGCTTGAAGTTGGGGAGCATAATCCCCCACTTTATTCTTCCTTCCAAGGATTGCTTTGCTATTAGGGATCTTTTGTGGTTCCATATGAATTTTAGAACGATTTTCTCTAGTTCATTGAAGAATGCTGTTGGTATTTTGATAGGAATTGCAGTGAATCTGTAGATTGATTTAGGCAGGATGGTCATTTTGACAATATTAATTCTTCTTATCCATGAGCATGGGATGTTTCCATTTATTAGTATCTTCCTTAACTTCTCTCATGAGTGTCTGTAGTTTTCAGAGTATAGGTCTTTCACTTCCTTTGTTAGGTTTATTCCTAGGTATTTTATTCTTTTTTGATGCTGTTGTGAATAGAATTGTTTTCCTGATTTTTCTCTCTGCTAGTTCATTGTTAGTGTATAGGAATGCCACAGATTTCTGTGTTTTAATTTGGTATCCTGCAATTTTGCAGAATTCAGATATTACATCTAGTAGTTTTAGAGTGGATTCTTTAGGGTTTTTTATGTACAATATCATGTCATCTGCAAACAGTGACAGTTCAACTTCTTCCTTGCCAATCTGGATGCCTTCTATTTCTTTGTTTTGCCTGATTGCTGTGGCTAGGACCTCCAGTACACTGTTGAATAGAAGTGGGGAGAGTGGGCATCCTTGTCTTGTGTCTGATCTTAAAGGAAAAGCTTTCAGCTTCTCACTGTTAAGTATAATGTTGGCTGTTTGTCATATATGGCGTTTATTATGTTGAGGTACTTGCCCTGTATACCCATTTTGTTGAGAGTTTTTATCATGCATAGATGTTGAATTTTGTCAAATGCTTTTTCAGCATCTATGGAGATGATCATGTGGTTTTTGTCCTTCTTTTTGTTGATGTGGTGTATGATGTTGATGGATTTTCAAATGTTGTACCATCCTTGCATCCCTGGAATAAATCCTACTTGATCATGGTATATGATCCTTTTGACGTATTTTTGAATTTAGTTTGCTAATATTTTGTTGAGTATTTTTGCATCTATGTTCATCAGGGATATTGGTCTGTAATTTTCTTTTTTGTGGTGTCTTTGCCCGGTTTTGGTATTAGAGTCATGCTGGCCTCATAGAATGAGTTTGGAAGTATTCCCTCTTCTCTACTCCTTGGAAAACTTTATTGAGGATGGGTATTAGGTCTTCACTAAATGTTTGATACAATTCAGCGGTGAAGACATCTAGACCAGGCGTTTTGTTCTTAGGTAGGTTTTTGATTATCAGTTCAATTTCGTTGCTGGTAGTTGGTCTATTCAGATTTTCTGTTTCTTCCTGGGTCAGCCTTGGAAGGTTGTATTTTTCTAGAAAGCTTCTAGGTTATCCAGTTTGTTAGCATATAATTTTTTATAGTATTCTCTAATAATTCTTTTTATTTCTGCACTGTCTGTAGTGATTTTTCCTTTCTTATTCCTAATTCTATTTATGTGAGTTGACTCTTTTTTTTTCTTGATAAGTCTGCCTAGGGATTTATCTATTTGGTTTATTTTCTCGAAGAACCAGCTCTCGCTTTCACTGATCCTTTCTATTGTTTTATTTTTCTCGATTTTATTTATTTCTGCTCTAATCTTTATTATGTCCCTCTTTCTACTGACTTTGGGTCTCATTTGTTCTTCTTTTTCTAGTTGCATTATTTGTGAGTTTAGACTGCTCTTTTGGGATTTTTCTTCTTTCTGAGATAGGCCTGTATTGCAATGTACTTTCCTCTTAGCACGGCCTTCGCTGCATCCCATGGATTTTGCGGTGTTGAATTATTGTTTTCATTTGTCTCCATATATTCCTTGATCTGTGTTTTTATTTGGTCATTGATCCATTGGTTATTTAGGAGCATATTGTGAAGCCTGTGTTTGTGGAATTTCTCATTTTCTTTGCGTAATTTATTTCTAGTTTCATACCTTTGTGGTCTGAGAAACTGGTTGGTACAATTTCAATCTTTTTGAATTTACCGAGGCTCTTTTTGTGGCATAGTAATATGATCTAGTCTTGAAAATGTTACATGTGCACTTGGAAGAATGTGTATCCTTCTGCTTATGGGTGGAGAGTTCTGTAAATGTCTGTTAGGTCTATCAGTTCTAATGTGTTTTTCAATGCCTCTGTCTACTTACTTATTTAAAGTGAGTCTCTTGTAGGCAGCATATAGATGGGTCTTGTTTTTTATCCATTCAGTGATTCTATGTCTTTTGATTGGTGCATTCAGACCATTTACATTTAAGGTGATTATCGATAAGTATGTACTTATTGCCATTGCAGGCTTTAGATTTGTTGTTACCAAAAGTTCAAGTTAACTTCCTTACTATCTAAGAGTCTAACTTAACTCACTTAGTATGCTATTACAAACACAGTCTACAGGTTCTTTTTTTTTTTATTCCTCCTTTTTATTCCTCCTCCATTCTTTATTTATTAGGTGTCATATTTTGTACTCTTTGTCTATCCCTTGATTGACTTTGGGGATAGTTCATTTAATTTTGCATTTTCTTAGTAATTAGCTGTTCTACTTTGTTTTCTGTGGTTTTATTACCTCTGGTGACAGCTATTAAACCTTAGGAACACTTCCATATAAAGCAGTCCCTCCAAAATACACTGTAGAGATGGTTTGTGGGAAGTAAATTCCCTCAGTTTTTGCTTATCTGGAAATTGTTTAATCCCTCCTTCAAATTTAAATGATAATCTTGCCAGATAAAGTAATCTTGGTTCAAGGCCCTTCTGCTTCATTGCATTAAATATATCATGCCACTCCTTTCTGGCCTGTAAGGTTTCTGTTAAGAAGTCTGATGATAGCCTGATGGGCTTTCCTTTGTATGTGATCTTATTTCTCTCTCTGGCTGCTTTTAATAGTCTGTCTTTATCCTTGATCTTTGCCATTTTATTTACTATATGTCTTGGTGTTGTCTTCCTTGGGTCCCTTGTGTTGGGAGATCTGTGCATCTCCATCGCCTGAGAGAGTATCTCCTTCCCCAGTTTGGGAAAGTTTTCAGCAATTACCTCCTCAAAGACATTTTCTATCCATTTTTCTCTCTCTTCTTCATCTGTTACCCCTATAATGCGAATATTCTTCCGTTTGGATTGGTCACACAGTTCTCTCAATATTCTTTCAGTCTTAGAGATCCTTTTTTCTCTCTGTGCCTCAGCTTCTTTGTATTCCTCTTCTCTAGTTTATATTTCATTTATAATCTCCTCCACTGTATCCAATCTGCTTTTAATACCCTCCACTGTGCTCTTCAACAATTCTTTCCTGAGTTCCTGAATATTTTTCTATAACTCCATGAGCATGTTTATGTTTTTCATTTTGAACTCCCTTTCAGGAAAAGTCATGTGGTCAATGTCATTTAAATCTTTCTCAGAAGTTGTATTAATAATTTTACTGGAAACCAGTTTCCTTTGGTGTTTCATATTTGTATATGGCGCCCTCTAGTGCCCAGAAGCTCTACTCCTTGGAGCTGCTCAGCCCCTGAAGCAATTTTGGGGGTCACGGGGGAGTGGTATTGGTGCCTGGGGGAGTGAAGAGCTGTTTCCTGCTTCCTGGCTGCTATGCCTGTCTCCACTGCCTGAACCACTGGGCCGAGCACACAGGTATGAGTCTCTGTGCTTTTCAATTACAGTTGCTGTAGACAGATCTTCTGTCTGGCTGGCCTAATGCCAGGGTAAGGTTTTGCTGGTTTGCGAGCCAGGTGGGGCTGGTCTGGAGAAAGGTGCAGTAGGCTTCATATCACATGTGGTCCTTGGATCTTTGTAGCCAGCCAGGAAGTTGGATCACCTGAATATCATCTAATGAGGAAGATTTCTTTTTCCTTCTTAAGTATGAGAGTCTACATGGCAAAGCTCCCAACCTACTGGGCGAACTGCACCCAGACAATTTTGTCTACCTGTCCTCTCTCCTGAGCCGTAAGCTCTGTGCAGTCCTTCCCCCTTTAGTAGCCCTCTTGCTAAGGGCTTCCTTGTTAGGAAGTCTCTCAGACTGCCCGCCTTTCTTTTGTCCCAGAGCAGCCAGAAATGGATGCCTGCTTTCCACAAGTGGCTGGAATCTCAGTCTCTCCAGGAATTCTGCCTGTCAGCTTTCCAACCCCGTAAGCATGAGAGTATCAAGCACCATGAAATGTAAGTTTGTGCTCCCAGAGCAGATCTCTGGATTTAGGTATTCAGCAGTCCCAGGCCTCCATTCCCTCTCTGCTCCATTTCTCTTCCTCCTGCTTGTGAGCTGGGGTGGGGGAAGGGCTTGAGTCCTGCCAGGCCACAGCTTTGGCACGTTACCCTGTTCTGTGAGGTCTGCTCTTTTCTCCAGGTATATGCAGTTTGGTGCAGTCCTCTTTCCTGTTTCTCTTTCAGGATTAGTTGTAATAATTATATTTTCATATTATATGCAGTTTTTGGAGGAAGCCTGTGTCTCACCTCTCATGCTGCCATCTTTAATCCCATCTCATCTCATTTCTTTCTCTGAAAATAAGTAGATTTGAAAAGCAGGCCTTGTGAAAGCCTCACTTGCATTATTATAATGGGCGTCTAAAATTAAAAATAAAAAGGTATTTTAAAAAATATCAATGTGGTAATGACTTTGCAATTTTGGAGCACAATAGAAAAATCGACTCTTACAGATACTATTTCATTTTGCATTTTTGCATCACATTTTAAAAATACCATAGTGTGTATGAAAAATACAAAACCAAAATAATATTAAAAGATGGTGAAGTGAATTAGGAAAATGAAAAGGAGCATCTGCTACAAAACTGGAAACTTTTGTGACTGTTCTCAATATTGTAAAGGAACTTGGGAGGTTGGGGCTCTTTATTAAGGATATGGTGAGTTGTATCATCCTTTTCTTATGTTATTTTATCCAATCCCACAATTGATTGCTAAATTGAGTACTGTCCAGCTTTACAGAAGGGGAAAAAATGGTCACCAGAAGATATTAGGATATAATTTGTACAGGTTCACATGAGTAGTAAGTTTCAGGCCAGGAATTAAACCCATGGCTTTTCTTTCCCCACTATTTTTAAATAAATTATTTTTTTAATGAATAACAAAGCACGTAAAAACATTGCTGTATTGTTGAGGGGCAGTGAGTATCAAAGGGACTATCCATCCCAATAATGGGCTATCATAACAACTTTATAAGATTAAAAAATATAATTCCATAAGCAAAGAGGATGAGAAGTAGCTATTTTTCAAATATGCCTGCCTATTTTCTATTTCTGTGAATGACCAGTATAATATTAAGGTAAATATGATAGGGTTTTAAAAATTATTTTTTTGGAAAGTGATAATCATTTTTGTCTTCACCTGTTTCCTACAGTCATTTAAGGAATTTTCTTGGGAGATTATTTTTCATTTTCTATTTGTCAGTGTAATCAAAATATGGCCGGAACTAAATGACTAGTGATACCACAGACTCTCAGCAACATGATTCTATAGTATATTAATATGTATCACAAAATCAATAATTTTTTTAAAAATCAAAAATTAAAAATATTTAGGGAATCATCACTGTGAAAATATTTTGTCACTACTCTTTTTTTTAATGTCTTTACCTTCAATAACTTTAATCATATCTTTGGGATTTATTTTTCTTTAAATAGTTTATCTCCCAGTTATTTCATTAAGCTTGCCTTGTACGAAGGAAATACTTACTTGATTAATTAAAATATCAGTGAGCAGCATAAAATGTACTACTGTAGGTCCTGGGGATATTCACAAATCAAAAGACCAACAAATTATATACTCATGGTGTGCATATTATAGTGAAAGAGACAAGCAATAAAAGAAAATTAACTAATATGTAAATAATTAAATGATACAATTCATCTAATGAAGAATGCTATGATTCAAAATTAAATTTCATAAGGACATAGAGATGGGGATAGGTTATTATCTTAGTTTAGAAAATCCATAGAACTTCACTGAGGAGACACCATGTTTTTGGAGGCCTGAATGGTATGGAGTCTGGTGGAGTTCTAACAGACTGAAGGCAGGTGACATATAAAGGTGACAATAGTGACTCATTCCCTAGAACTCAAATATTCAGATGAGAACGGATGATCATCAAAATCTCCATAAGAAAAAGAAAGCAACACAAGCAGAAATAATTATGAGAGAAATTAATTGTATAATTGTGTAGAAATTGGTTGGATACCCATTTACACACGGAGTAAATTTGTCTAACTTCTTTCAACCAGGTAAGTGTGGCCAATGGAATAAGGCAGAAGTGCCACTCCCAAATCCTTTCCTTGCTTTCATTTGGAAACTTCCTCATTCCTCTTTTTTTTTTGGTTCTTTGGAGCCCCAGGTAAAACTTGGGAGTAATGTATTGAAGATGAAAGACACAGGAGATAGAACAAGTCAGGATCCTTGAATCACTAGTTGGAGAAGCTGATTCAGTTGGACAACGCACACTGGAGTGCTACAAGTAAGAAAAGATCTCATATTTTGTTACTCCACTGGGACATGGAGGCTTGTCTGTTACAGTAGTTACGGTGTTCTAAGTAGAATAGCAAAATTGCTAACATTGTTAAAGTTAAAAAAACACAAACACAAAAAGTACGGCCCAAAAGGGGAATCTGTCACCATGGAAGTGCAAAAAAAAAAAAGGAAAACAGAAAAGAAAGAAAGAAAAGAGGGAATTAAATTAAAAATATTGTGAGCACTTCCTTTGTGTCAGAAGTGGGTTAAGTGTTGGACAGAAAGATGCTCAACAGAAAGACGCTCAAGACATAGTCCCTGTTCTTGTGATATTTACAGATTAGATATAAAACTGTTTGTTATTCATCAGTATTGTCCAGATGAACCATTCAGTCTTCAGCATATGTATACCTCTAATACAGAGCAAGAAACATGGAAATTACATTTAATTGTCATACTTCATTTACTGCCATTAATTTAAATATTTAAACTATTTCTTTTGATCTGATTCCAGCTATTAAGTACCTCTGCCTTTAAAAGTACAATATTCCTCAAATGCACACTTTGGAAAGCCATCACAGGACAGAGATACTAAAAGTGTAAATATCAATATTCATATTTTGTTTTGTATTTGTTCAATCATTTGTTTTGATTTGGTTTGCTTCATTTTTTTGTGATTTTATTTGCATTAATTTATTTTATAGGCCTTGCTTGGTGAGAACAAAATTTGGACCTAATGGTTTCATCAAGGTAACTCCACTCTGTGAGCACAACCTGGCCAGATGGCAGGCCTTCCTTCATTACACAGCTTCCTCCCATCATGGCCTTCCAGCCACAGCATTAATTATACTCTTCAACCTTTTCCCACATGCTATCGAATAATGTTTTAAATAAATAGTATATTAATAGTGTTTCATGTTAGACACATCTCCAAATACAGAAAGAATTGTTATGAGCTAAAGGCCACTTAGTGATAGTTATATACACAATATATATATACTATATATAGTTTTAATTTTTTCTGTTTAATTTCCAAGATCAGGAATAGGGTCTAACATCAGTATCTCTCTCAGTTCTTTGTGGTTCATTATAGCTGTAACTCCATGAAATAATTTAAAAATATCTTTCTGGAGCTCTGACACAGAATATGAATAGAGTAAAAATAGAGTATTACCTCCATTGAACTTTATTATTTCAGAAATATGTATTATTTAATAATATAAATGAGACACCTTATATGTGTTAAATTATACTCACAGTATGAAAGGTATTATTCATTCCATTTTATAGTTAAGGATCACGTAATAAAGTAACTTGCTAGTTATTAAAGAGGTAAATTAACTTGCCGCAAATAACACAGCAAGTATTGAAGCTGCAATTCAAACCCATGTCTTTCATCGCCTGCTATGTTATCTTAATTTGAATAAAAAGAACCAGAAGTGAAACATAAAATAATTTCATGCTAGTTTAAGAAAGTTGGTCTTTGCTGCAAAACAATGGGCAAACCTACAGCAGGAATTCCTCCCTCCTGGGGCCCTTGTGTGTCATTTTCTCTTTTGCTTTGTGTGCTTCAACCACACTAACCTTCTTTCAGCTGCTCAAAGTTCTCAAACCCCTTTGGTCTCTGTGTCTTTCTAATTCTATTATTTCTGTACTTATTTTCTACTCTTTGTTCAAATTTCATGCTCTGTTGTTATTTCTTATGCAAAGTCTTTCCTGATCACCCAGTCTCCTTTAAGCTATCATATTTTTTGTTTATACCAATCAAATATATTTGTTACATGAATGAACTAATGAATGAAAGAGGTTCATGTTATGAATGCAAAAGTAGAGTATTGGGAAGAAGCTGGGCTACCGAAACGTATCTCAAGAACTAGAGATGCAAGAAAAGTTTTCAGCAAAACTATTGGAAGTCTTGACTACAATGGTAGAAGAAAGAATTGAAAGAAAAGGATGGATATCAAGTATGCTATAAACAAAACTATACCAAGACTTAAAAGTTTAGAAAAATAGAAAAAATAAGTGACTTGAAACAGAAAGAGGTATCTTCTTAGAGGATTACTACTCTCAGAGTGAAAACAATGATTTTGGTTTAGGACTTTGAATTTGAGGTGGTTGGTCTCTGTTGAATTTAAGGAATTTGAAAATATGAATTGTGTTATTGAGTAAAGAATTGGAATTAATGGGGCAAAATACTTATTTCTCAGAATCTTTTGATTTCTCAGAATCTAAGGAATTCAAACCAAGTAATTTTAAACCACGTATAATTCTGAGCCATCTAAATGACTCACTGCTGTGCACTTGTGTAATATGGTGATAAAATAAGAAATCTCTGTTCTGAAGCTGTTTACAAATGAATTCTAAAAAATTGTTAAAGCCTGACAGAATCATTGTTTGGTCAGTGATACCATGTGTTCCATCACTTGTCAGTTGTTTAAATGAATTTAAAGATAAATGCATTTGTGGTGTGACTGGGGATGAAATATTGGAGATTGAGGCAAATGAAGTTAAAAATATTTCAACCAATCAATAATTATATATTAAGATCTCTTTGGTGGTTGGTATATGCCATTTGCCTTGCACAGATATAGTCCTTGGTGTATATGAGTGAACCAAAATACAATCCAAGGACATTTATTCAATGATCTCAAGTAATTACTGGACTGTAGTGTGCTTATTAATAACAAAAAATGGTGTTAATTGATGAATCAGAAAGAAAAGTAAATTTTTCAAAATCATGTCACTGGTGGGGGAATGGTAACCTAAATTTCCTGAATCTATTTCTCATTGGAAGTTTTACACACACTGTACATGAAATCCTAATGCTATTTAAAAATAGAGATGAGAACAAGTACATTGTGTGTTAACAAGTCCATTACTTTGCTAAGTTGTCATTTATATTATTCCTTCATTTTTTCAGACACCAAACTTGTCTTAATGCTACTGTATTACTCTCCATCTTCTGCCTAGTACCTTGTTAAATCTTGTGCTACATTTATAATCAAAAGAGTCTATCATAGATATGTATAAGTATTATTTCTAGGGAAATTTAAACCATTAATCTTGAAGGAGCAATCGCCTAGATTTTTTTCCCAGATATATTGCTAGAATAGTGGAAAAGTATTGGTATTATATTGATATTATGGCTGATATTATGATGATCATGACAACCATCACACACACACACACACATACACACACACACACACACACACACACACACCTTGATATATTCAGTGAAATTATTTTCATTTGATAAAAATATTGCAACTTCCTTCATCCCCCAATATAACTTTCAAGATCTGAGATACATTTTTCTCGATGCTAAAATCTAGGAAAATTTATTTTGAAACTAACAACCAAAATGACCTAATGAATACACTTCTAAACTAATTTGCTTTGCAACAAGCAGTTATTTTTATCTATAAAATCAATATTATATTTTTTGCTCAACATTTCACCTTTAATAGCATTCTTTGAAGATCATACAAGTTTTCTAATAATATGAAAACTTTATAATTTTCTTAAAGAAGGAAAATTCCTGAATTTTATTCATTGGGGTAAAAATTATACATTTTTACATGACCATTGTATTAGTTTTTAAATGTGTTGATGTGAAAAGTGGAAAGACTAAGGATGGTGTGTCACATACCTGTGATATTACCCAGAATTATGGGTCAATGGGAAATTTTTTAACCACTCTGTATCCCAAATGTATCATTTGTAATATGGATAAAATCATGCCTACTTCAAATATTAAATTATTTCAATGCAGGGTGACTGGAGAATAGGGGAATTGCTATCATTATTTTTTAAGTTGGTTCCCACTTTAAACATATGCTACTCATTACAGGGAGTTTTCTTGAACACATTCCTTTTTTCCTGCCTTTTATTCCTTCTTTATACATATCCTCTTCACTTATTCTTGAAAGCCAATTTATAGAAGAGGAGGAATGGAAAAATCCAATATGAGAGTTAGTCGGAGTTTGAGAGGGCAACCACTTATCCCACATAAACCCAATAAGAATAGTGACAACTAAAATATTATGTCCTTTATTGTTTAAAAAATCCTTTAAAAACTGACTCACTCTTCAAAATATAAATGGTGTATTCATAATTCTTCATCATATAGTCCATCACAGATATATTAAAGAAAAATGAAGTGTTAATTATATAAACCATATAGTGAGCATTCTGGATCACCAACCAAGCCCCATGTGCCACTCCTCCTAACGGAAACTTGATTTTATCTGGATCTTCACCTAACTCATGCAGAATGCATTTGGCTGAGGAAGTCAACCCTATGGGTGAGCCTCAGTGGCTTCAGCCAATGATTATTGCATTACCTTAGCCAAAGTCACAAGCTCAGTAATGGCGTATGGACAGAACCTAATAAACAGTGCTTGTCTGGAGTGCCGAGATTGAAACATTTTCTCTCTTTCCTTCTTCTGGAAGCTATTACATATGGAAATGATACTCGGCACAGCCCAGTCATCTCAACACCCACCTGAGGACGAAGCCAATACACAGAGGAAAGCTGAGTGAGGAGAATCATGACAGAAGAGCCAGATCTGAAATCTTCTGCCTCTCTGGACTTCACATTATATAATGCAATACATCTCATATTCATACCAATTTGGGCCATATTTTTTTTGCTCACACACCAAGCCATCCTAAATTATAAAAGATAAGATGTGAAAGTTTTAATGATGAGAAAATGTAAAGCTTGAATGAAGCAATGTGACATGTCAGGTCCCACAGACAGATGGACTGTTACAGATTTAGAACCTGTCCTCGGATCTCCCCACTTCCCATTATCATCCTCTTCCTTGCAGTAAGTGACTTTGCAGCACAACTCATAACAAGAGGTATAAATAATAGAGGTCCAATGTTCTCATAGTGTTCCACTGTGCTAGAAAACCTGAAAGCCTTTCAAAGGGAATAGTGTCTCCTGTTCTTGTCCCCATGGACTTAATTATGTGCTTACCACTTCAGAATTTACATCTAAATCCAAATATTTTGACTAAACTCATCACCAACATACTCACAAATGTTAAATCAGATGGTGTTATTACAGAGACTAGTGAGACTGACTGAATCACCATTATAAACACCACCTGAGGATTGGCAGTACCTGAGACTGTTTATGCCATAGACTCTCTGGAGGATTATCCTGGCATGATACATTGACAATTGCTCTTCAACTCTTTTTAAGTGCCCCAAAGTTAAAACATTCCTCTAGTTAGTTTTTTTCATTTATAATTCATAAAACTGTTGATGAATTTACTAGACCAGTGGTTTTTTGATATTCTTTTGGACTCTATCAGTTAGTTATTGCTGTTTAACTGCTAGCCAACACTTAGTGGCTTATAAAAAAATTAAAAGCAATAAATAAAATAAAATAAATAACATTATGATATAAATTAAATCAATAGTATAAAAACACAAGAAACAACCAAAAGGAACACATAAAATAGGGGAAAACAAAGAAGAGAAAATACTTGTTACTGTTCATACCTACATGTTGGCTGCGTGGTTCTGCTGACCTGGTCTAGATCACAGAACACGGCTTGGCCTTCCTGGTGCACCTGCAGACAGGGCGGGCATCAGCTGGAATGATCATCTGTGACTGATTCATTTCATCCTCTGGGAAGACAGTCTGGGTTTGTTCTCACAGCAGAGTCAAGAATCCAAGGAAGAGAGCAGGAAAGCACTAGACCCCTTGAGATCTAGTCTCAGAACCAGCATAGTGATTGGTTATTCATGTATTTTAAACTTTCTCAAAAAGATGTCAGAGTATCTATTTCTTTACTTAATCAATCTTTCATAGAATTTAGAGTCATTAGATCTGCATTTTTTAAGATGAATAGGCAGAGAACAATAGCGTAGGAGCTGCACCCCCCCCCACCAAAAAATCCACACCAAAACAGTGACAACAGATCATTATCAGGAAGACAAGTCCTGAAATATTTTACCTTTCTTCCAAAATACATTTAGGAAAGGGTTCAACATTTCAGCAAATACTAGTTTCTTGCTCCTAAAGAGATGTAAGATTATATTATGAAGAAAGAACAGGATGAATTAAATAAAAAATTGTTAGAAATGAGAACTATGACAGAGGCCCCATGTCCAGCCATGGGTTTAGTGCTTTTGTTGAAACTTACAGGACTCAGCAAAGAGTAAAACTTAATGGTTAAGTTTTACCGCAGTGATACAGCGAGGCTAGGAAGCCAAAATAGCAAGGGAAAAAGACACAGCAGGAAAATTCTGCATGATTCACATGCAGGCTTCCCCAGTTCTCCCTGAAGCAGCCTCCCAGGGCATCCTCTCCCTTCCAGGAGTGAAATGCAGTAACACAGGCATAGTGTTTCTACCCAGGGAAGCCTGATCAATTCCATTGTTTTTATTAGGGGCTAGTTACACAGACACAAAAACCAACCTTAATTATTGCAGTTCTAGACTCCCAGAAAGGAAAGGAGGTATTTAGTGCCCAGGTGGGTAAAATAACCTTACCGGTGGAAGAAATTGGTCAAAAGCCAATGTCTTAGAGACCCAAGGACCAATCCTTATAAGGAAAATAGCCTCACATATTATCTAAATTAAAAGATAGTTGGAAGCCAAATAAAATAGAATCAGCAATGTCCAAAAGATAATCAATGATCTGGAAAACAAACTTGAGAAGAATATCTACAATTTTTCATCAAAAGAGAAAAATATGAAAATAAGGAAAACACAAAAAACTGAGACAAAGTAGAAACCAAAATGTGATAAAGTTTTCTTATTTTTACTCTGTTATTTTTTATAATAGAGTAACAGAAATGATGATGTAAATTAAAATAGAGAAAAGGCTCTTCTAATGTAATAAAGGTCATTAATTTGAAGGTCACCATGTTTAAAGCAATTTTTAATTTTTAAGGGAAAATAATTATAAATTTATTAAAATTGTAAACTCCAAGAATAAGAAACTAAATATCTGGCTTTGTATACTTATGGTGGTGTTTATATTGCTTTCCTCTAAAAGATGAAAATATCTTTATTTCTTTTTAAAACATTACAACAAATTTGTATGTAGTAGCTGCATAATTACATCAAAATTTGGACCTAAAAGAAGATGACATTCATATCTCATTCTGATCAGAGTATACCTTTGGAAATATAATTGAAAGGGTACAAAAAGGTCCTAGTAACTTTTCTGAAACTTAGTTAGCCAATGACTCAGGTTATCACTGAGAGCGACTAGGAAAGCTAGATCACATCTAGGATATAAGGGTGACAAATAGCTAAGACACTAGAATGAAGGAGGAATATGGAACAATGCTACTTGTTTTCTAAAACCATCTTCCTTACCAGGAAGCCTACCAATGGTACTTTTCTCCTAAAAGTGGAGCCATAGCTGTAATCCAAGAGGATTCTCACATAGAACCAGAGGGCTAATGGCAGAGGATTCACCAGATTATGTGGCAACACTCAATTATTAAATATCATGTTTCTTCTGCCCTTTCTTCTTCTTCTCCGTACTCCTGCTCTTTGTCATCTTGCCAATCCCAAAGCTGAAAGATCAGATAACTGTTCTCACTTTCCTGATCAAGTTCTAAGAGCAAAATTAAAAGAGTATTTCTGTAAATGAATATGGGACTTAAAGAGAACACACCAGAGATAATGGTATTTCTAGACATAAACATTCCCATTAAAAAATAAAGGATGCTCAGAAATAACCCCCCAATAGACCTTATGCATAAATGGC
Source organism: Smutsia gigantea (assembly GCA_032199065.1). Taxonomy (NCBI): domain Eukaryota; kingdom Metazoa; phylum Chordata; class Mammalia; order Pholidota; family Manidae; genus Smutsia; species Smutsia gigantea. The sequence continues at coordinate 68,695 of JAVSCE010016024.1, forward strand.
ATTTTCAAACACATACACAAACAGAATAAACAGAAGGAGAAAGACATGATACCAAAGACCTAAAAATAATTAACTTTGCAAGAATTAGATTAAGGAATTAACTTAAAAACTTTCTACTTTTTAAAATAAAATGTAAAATAATACAGACTTTACAAACAAGACATTAAAAAATATAAAACCTAAAGAGACATATGAAAAGACAATAGAAAATGAAATAATAGCTGGTGATACAAATTAAACAAAATGAAGAAAACATTAAAACCATGACAGAAATTAAAAAAATAAAAAGGAAACAGCAAAATGAATAGTCACCACATGAAACTAAAGTTCGTCATGGAGGATAAAGTTGAAAGAAAAATGGAAAAGGATAAAAAAACTTTCAAAATTCTGTGTGAACATACAAAAAACTCAAAGAAAATGGCATGTGGAAAGCAGACAATGGTATAAACTTTTAATGTATAAAATGTATGTATTTTAAAAAGTAAAATGAAAGTATGAAAAAGAAAAAGATATAAAAATGTGTAATAGAAGAATGTTTTCTTGCAATTGGAGTGAGAGATGGAATTCCAGTAGACCAACAGGGCTCATAGTGTCAAAACCAAAAAAAAAAAAGAAATAAACAGTCAACCACAAACAGCACAACATCCTGATGACATTACTGAACATAAAAACAAAAACAGAATACTATAAACACCCAGATAGGAAAAATTGATCATTTACAAATATAAAGACATCAGGAGACCTCACATTTCTATACACACACAGTAAGGGCAGAATATCATGTTTAAGTTCTATGCAGTTTATATTTTTCAAAAAGGGTGTGATGCAATTTTTTAGTTCTTTTGGTTAATTTTAATTTGCCACACTGTGAAAATTAAATTTACAGACCAACTAAAATCCTATTTGTTCACCACCCTTCCTGACAGGGGTCTCCCTTCATCCCAGAGGAAATGATGGATATATATCCTTCCTGACATGTTTTCCTTTGCAACATATGTTTTGAACAGTTGTTCTGGTCTGGGAAATAGTCTAGGAACTGGAGATAGTTTTGAATAGTCTCTGCTGTCATGGCATTATGTCTCATGGAGTAAGAACATTAATTAAATAAATAAACAAACATGGGATGAAAGGTATAGAATTAGCTTGTTAATTTCATATTTTATAGTCAGCAACAAAAAAGATTGGTTTATTTCTACCATTAATAAATTGAGAAATATATATGCAAGCACTTACTTAAAGATACAAACATATCCATAATAAAACCTGAAAAGGAGAGCCTATACTGTGTATTTCTCCACAGAGAAAGGAAAATGAAGAAGAAAAGTGGAAAGAAAATCATGGAAAAGGAGAAGGAAAAGCAGCAAAAAAGCTAAAGCTCAAAAATATTACACATAAAATTAAGAAAGACTTAAGATAAATGGACCCTCCTAAAGGAAAGTATTACTGAGCTAAAGGAACCTCTTAAAAGAAAAAAAATCCAACTTCCCACTTGCATTCGATAAACAAAACCAAGTGTATGGTATCCTTAAGAGACACAAGAAATCAAGGAGTTGAAGGCAAATATGGTGAAATGCACATTAGGTGTTGTGTACTATTGAATTTATTATCCTTAAGTGCTAAGTGGACTTTCCCATCTCTGTCCCTCCACCCTCTGTCTCTGCTCCTGTCTCTACATTTCATGATTTTAGTGTCTCTCCTTTTTTCTCTGAAATTATCCTAGTGTCTGCTTTTATAACAGTGTAGCTGTCACTAGTCTATCAGTTTGCATTCTCCTGAAGCTGATGCCAAACTCCATTCAGAGTCCTGACAAAGTGTTGTAATTAACACTGGACAATAGGTAACACAGGCTTAGAGCTTTGTTGCCAATGCATACAAACACTCCTTTAACACCACGCTCTTTGGTTGCTTTTATTTAGAGGCTATCTGCGATCATCTCCACTTCATACAGGCTGAAGGTAAATGCTTGACAGGGCAATGTGACGGCCTCAATTGGCTACATTTAGTGACCCTAGATGAAATGTTTTGGCAGTTCCTCGCCACTCTGTGGAATTGCTTTGTAACTATTCAGATCAGTTGAGGAGTGCAACTGAAATTCCAGACAACAGAAAACAATCCCAATGTTTGCTTGCATTAAATTGAGCTGATTTTGTTTTGAAATATCTGATAAATTCATTAATCTGACACTGAAAATAATGCAAAATTCCAAAAACACAATGGAGAAATCGTATAGAGATAGGCCTTTTTCTGTAAATGTAGTCCTGTAATTAAATTAACTAAATATTTATTATACAGCCCTGATCCTAGTTGCCAGTTCTTTATACTAAGAGCTGGTGTCTCTCCAGAACATGGTTAATGCTGTGATTCTTTATCATTTCCAACAAAGAAATACTTAGACCTAAGGAGTGTGGGCAACTAGCCAAGGAATTTTGCATCATATTTAAATCATATGCAGTTTGTTTTGAATAAAAAGAAAAACATGTAGTCCCTCACTCCACACTACCAAATACGTGATTTTTTTGCCTCTCCAGAAAAAGTGAGATATTTATCTGATGTCTTACTGAGCCTTCTTCTTCTGGGTCCCAGAGTGACTGTTCTTTTTGAGAACAGGTTCTGACTCACCTGCCACTCTTGTGAGATGCCATATAAACATCAAATCATTTAATCTTTACAAAAAAAATTTACATCAGAAGAAACTGAGGCAAAAAGCCGTTGATTAAGCTTGCCAGCATCGCAAACAGCAAACACAGAGTTCCAGGAGGCATGCTGTCTCTATATCTCCTGCTCTAAGCTCCTGTGCTATTTGGTCACAGTCTGGTACTAATCAGTAATACCCCTGCTGTTTTGTACACTGCTTTTTCTGGTGCCACAATATTTTTTATTGGTACAGAGAACACTCTTAGACTCTTGCTGTATTTAACCATTCTTTAGTTTTCAACAGCATATTTTCTCATTTTACATAGGAAGGTGTCTGTCAATACTTCTATATGCACTTTTATCATAGTAACTAAGCACTTTTTGATTTATAATACACCTGTAGTGCTACCCCACTAGACTGTAAGATCTTTGATTCCTAGGACTACATCTAATTTAACCCTATGTTCTCCATACCCTGCATTACTTCTGATACAGTCAACATACTCAACCCATGCTCATAGAATAAAATAATTCAAATGTGCTTTACCCCTAACTGGATGAAATCGAACTTCTGTGCATGTTTCTGCTCTTTCTCTATCTGTGTCACTCAATCTCTTCACTTTGTACTTCTGTATACTAAGTCTTGCCATGCCAAGACATTTGTGAGGATTCTTTTTCACATGGGACACCTGACCTTGGCTCTCAGGGTTGCCATTTCTCTTCTGCCACGTCCCTCCAATAGGATTATAGACTCTCAGTTCCAGCCATATTCCTCTTTGCATAATGACTTTCTACCTCCCTTGGGCCTAAGAGCATGGATGCTACTGGTCAAACTGCTTAGAATGGTCAGGCTCACTATTCCCACTGTACTACTCATTATATTGGTCCTTTGCTATATCCAAGGAATGTGTGTTGACAGCACTGCTATCTCTTCTCTCTGCACAGTTTCCACAGGATTGTGTTTGTCACAATATCAATAAACATGAATTTATTCATATTCTGCATCCATCACTAGCTAGAAAACAGTCCCTCACCGGGCACTGAATCTGCCAGTGTCTTGATAAGGACTTCCAGACTCCAGATGGTGAGCAAACAAATTTTTGTTATTTAAGCTACCCAGTCTGTGGTATTCTGTTCTGGCAGCCCTAGCAAACCCATACAGAATGCAGTTCGTATCATTCATTTGCCGTTTATCGCATATTGTTTCTTAGAATTACTTGTCTTTTTCCATACATACAGCTTCTCTTCCCAGCACTTTCACAACATCTTTAAAGGCAGGCACTTACCCTGTACTTTGTTACTTCATTAACAGTGTCCAGCAGTATAGTGCACATAGCAAAAACTTAATTTGAATATTTGTTAATTTAGGTAATTAGTTGGAGTAACATTTATATTACAGGTAAAGTTTGACTAATTTGCAGAAGAGAGAAGTGAAATATTTCTTATGCAATTTCCTTGCATGTAAGTTTTATAGATATCTATATATATTATATAAATAAATATTTTATCTTTAATAGGGAATGAGAAAAGAAAAATTTTTTTAATGATTAATCAAGGCTTTATGTTTTCATATTTATATGTAAAAATAATTTATCTATACCTGTTACTCTATTAGATAACCAAGATGAAGAAATGAAGCAATAAAAGAAGAGAAAGAAATTCTTCTTTCAGGAAGCAGCTTTAATTTTCGTTGGTTTTACTCCTTAGTTCCAGCTGACTTTAGGGTATGTTAGGTTCTGGGGGACAACAGAATATCATCTTTTAGTCCACAAGAGTATTATTTAATGTACAGAAAGTATAATTTTTGAGAAATCCATGAGAAAACAATATATCAGTTTGGTAATAACATTTGTCACTGAAAAACAGCAAGTTTTGTGCTGTCTGTAACAAATTGGAAGGCACATCATTTGAACTCCTCAAGAGTGAAGCAAATCATTCCTTCATTATTGTATGAATAATCTGGGGATTTATAGGCTACCTAGAACACTTTACATTGTTCATTTTTGTGTCAGTAATGATATTTATTAATAGTTGAAACTGACTTTATTTGGTGAACAAATGTCAAATGAGCAAGCAATAATAAATGGTGCTATAATTTAATTGCAAACATAAGTTACTCAATTATAGCTAGCTAGAAAGGCTATGAATGTACATACATATATACAGCTATGGCTATATTAGACATGGCACTGAAAAATTTAGCCTGATGAATTTAAGGTTGTTCTACCACCACATGTTCATTAGTCATAGAATTATTATTTATAAAGTTGAGCTGTGGACTTGAGTAAACCTTGATTCTACCAAATATGATTTTTATGTATTCTAAAGTTACCCAATATCTTCCAGTGTGTAGTGTCACTTACTACTAAAGAACAACAACAAAAAGCAGCACTATGGATTGCCAGCAAACCACTGATTTAGGGAGAGGCAAAGAAGGATTTTCCCCCTCCAGGTTTCAGAGGCAAAATGGCCCTGATGATTACCTTGATTTTGGACTTTTAGCCTCTAGATATGTGAGACATAAATTCCTCTTATATTGAAACACACACACACACACACACACACACACACACACGCACGAGTAGACAGAGATGTTGGTTCATTGTAAAACAGTACAATGTAAAAAATAAAAATAAAACCAGTAAGTCAACACAGTAATTGCAAACAACTGTTTGATGTTGGGTGTGCAATACCAGAAATGAAAATGAAGACTCAGCATCTATCCCTAAATAAACTTTTATTTTTAGCAGGTAAGCAGAGTATAAACACATGAAATATATTTAGTAGCATTTATAATATAAAAAGTGTAAATTAATTGGGTATAAATTTATAAGGGCACACTGATGAAATGGAGTGGAGTTAACTAGTCACAGTTTTCTATATAAATCTACATTGATAATTCCTTTTAAATAGTATTAGGGCAAGACTCTAAAGAAGAATATATTAGAATGCTATCATTGGTGGGCTACATAAATAGGATCTGATGATAAATATATCCCTACTAACACTTTATGATGGTATCAGCTTCACACACACTCTCTCTATATATATAAATATATATGCATTTATACATACATACATAAAACTCTAAATTATTATTTCTCCATCTTCTTATGACAATTCACATTTATATCCCAACTAGGAAATATAATGAACAAAAATATCTACTATGAGAGATGAGTAAAATAGCATAATGCTGATATACCTCCTTTTCTTCTCTCAAGACCAAGGCACCTGTTATCTCAGTGAATGGGAAAAAAACTGCTCCTAACTCACCATATCTTTCTGGATATTGCACTTGGCTAAAAAGGAGATGCATTGCCCAAAATACAATGCTCTCCCCAAGAGCAATCTACACCTAATAACTGGCCCATAGTGGGATACAATGCTTAGCCATTTGCCTTGGTTGAGAACAATTCCAGAGTACAGTCCCTACCCCAGATCTTTGTGGGACAAGCTGAAAGTACTCCTGTAATCGCATTACAAATCCGCTTCTCCCTGCAGCCTAACCTCCTTCCTCACCGGTGTTACCTCTGAGGGCACTCTCCAAAATACCTCCTACATTCAACACCTTTCCATCTCAGAGTCTTTTTCTAGGTAATTCAACCTAAGACTAAATGAAGATGATCTATGATCATACTTACAATTTGAAAATTTGAGAAACAGATAGAACTCAGAGTGTACAATATTTGGGGGAGAACACAAAAGGTTTGCCATTTTGGAAATAGTATGCATAGATATTTTGAGTGACTAGAGTTGGTGTGTGGACATGTGGGAGTAAAGAGAGAAGAAAAACCACATGAAGAGTCATGCCTCTCCCATCTCCAGATATCTCCAGATATATCTCTCTTTTTTACTTTAATTTATTTTATTTATTTTTTAATCAAAATGAAAATGTATTGAAAGGACACTATCATGCTTCATGGGATGAAGGAAGAATTGTAAGCATCAAGAATTTTTGGTGTCTTGAAACTTGACACTCTCAGGATGGCCTCTCCTCTGTCTATCTCTGCTTTTCTCTGCACCCAGCTTCATTCTATCTGTGTGATGGGGGAATATGTTCTTGAGGTTATACCCATCCACAGGATATAGAAAAACCAGGTATGACCACACCCTCCACATGTATGAGCACACAATACCCCAGACCCCAAGTCACAGATGCATTCATTCTAGTTCAAAGTCCAGGGAAATCATTCTAATTGTCCTTTCCTGCATTATTATGCCTACCCCTGGGCAAATATCATGAAGCTAGTTGTGTATTATGAGTCTTCCAAGTTGGGTCACATGCCTGCCCCGGGGTCAGGGACCAGATTCTGTTCCCAGAAGGAGAGAGGAGTCCGGGTACCACAATAAATGAGACAAACATGTTGGTTAGAATAACTTGACTAACTGCTTTAGTTCTCTATTTACTTTTGCATCCCTCTGGGCCAGAAGTATAAAAAATAATTTAAATATATACAAGCTCTGGAGTTTAACGAAGCAAACCAGAAGGGAAGTAAGCCTGGGGAGAGGCATAGTAGAAACCTTGGAAGTCAATTTAATTTCAAAAAATGTTATCCAAATGCCAGTATTTTCCTGTTTATTCAGATGTTTTAGCTATTTTGCAATGTTTAATTACATTAAATGAGACCTTACTATTTTTATGTTTACCAAGTAGACCATGGGTTTACAAAGGTTTGGAAAATTGGTGTAACAGGACTTGTTCTGTTGAAGAAACATAAACTCTGAAATTGATCCCCAAATAATGCTTACAGACAAATTTGCTAAATGTCAGCAATGAACAAGGTATTAATTTCTACTCACTTTGACCCTTTCACATCTAGAGAATATTCAGCAAATCCTTTGGATATTGCTTGATGAAGTCTTATTTCTCATTAAGCTTGAGATGTCATCTCCTCTCTGGTCTTCTATTCTAACCACAGCATCACTGAGAAAGATGGAAAACACAATATTAGCAGCATCCCCAACAGATGTGAGTTTTAAATGCTTTTTTTCAATGGAAGGGTATTCCTGGAACTTCTCTGTGAAAATTCTCATAGCAATTTAATTTACTTGTTGAAGACATAAACTAAGGGAAGAACTTTAATGAGACAAGTAGTTTCCTAAAATATTTAATAAAATCCTGTGTGTGTGATTGTGCTTATTTGTACATACACACATGGAAAGAAGACTCATAGCTTTTATCAGAATTTCCACAACATCTGTGATCCAAAAAATTATTTAATAAAGGCAGTAAAGAATATAAGAGACAAAAAGTTAATGCTTCTTTAAGAAGAAATGTATCAGCAATTTTAGCATTTTATACCTAGTTCATTCCTTTGGATGCCTACTAAATACACTGTATACAATAGTAATGCTACTTGCAAAGATAAATCCTGTGTTTGCTCAAAGCTGAGTTCTATCCTGAGCACATTTCATATACTACCTAATGTAGTTATTGCTACTACACTGGAAAATAGGTACTGTCTTCCCCATAACACAATTGAAAGTATTATAAATCACAACACTGAGATACCTGCCCAGGGTCAGGTAATAGAGAATGAAAGAACCAGTACTGGTATCCATTTCTGGGTCTAAATCCCATTTCCTTGCCAGGAATAGGGTAGGCACTTAATAAAAGTGAATTGAATTAAATCAAAATTTTGACATGAAGAACATATGGTAAAGGATAGAAATGAACTGTCATTATACTGTCTTTCAAATAACAAATTACAATATTCATTCTACCCATCTCCATCCCTTAGTTTTTTCTAACAGTTTTTAAAATATGTGATAAGGGATCTCTCTATTTAATTTTCACTTACTTATTTAAAATTTTTTCAAATTACTATTGTAGGTTAGGCATTTTATTTTAGATTCAAATGGGAGAAAAAAGAAGAAATTATCTTTGTCTTTTCAGACCTACATTCAACAAGAGAAACATACAAAAATCAATTTAAAAATGAACAAACCAAATAACTTCAGCTATAGTGGTCAAAGAATCCCTATTTTTTTCATTATCTAAAATTCATGTATTGTACTAAACCTATCAAATTTATGCTTCAACTCCTAAAGGATTATATGTCTTTTTTTTAACAGAGAAGAAATTTTGAATGCACAAAAGTCTAAAATCACCCCATAAAAATATGTTTGATAATTTAGACATAAAATGAACTGTATAGTTCATCTTACCTAAACTCGTCTTTTTGAAAATTAAGAAATAGGATTCCTTAATAGCTGAACAACTTGTTGGGCATTACACGGCCAGAACTAGGACTGGAAGCAAAGTGTCATTATTCTGTGCTAATGTTTATTCTGTGATGTGACAGTCCTGGTCTAAGGTCTTAAGGACCTTGGGTGTTATTAAAGGAAATTGGGCTTCTGGCCTAATGAAAATCAGAACAAAGAATGACTGAAAATGATTTTATCTTGGCTTTTTCTTCTATTCCTTTGAGTGTCTTGGGAATTTTTTTTAGAACCCTTATGCTTTCCCAGGTCCTTGGAGATCCAAAAAGAATTATCTGGGATTTACTGCATAGGAAATGGTGTCTGGGGGAAGAAAAAAACTTAGATCCACCAAATAATAGAAAATGAAAGGTTAGAAATTAAAGTCATATAGTGCATTGCCCTTTTCTTTGTATAAGAAAACCAAGTTCTCAGAGAAAGAGCATGAATGATCCTCTACAAATCTGGGATAACTCTAAGGACTTTTCTGCGTGTCTTTACCATGACAAACATAATTCAATATTTTATGTAAATAGATACAAAATGAATGTTGGAAAATGGATGGACTTAAATTTCAGGATAAAATTTTCCTTGAAAGTTAAGATTTAAAAACAAAAAGGATCAAAGTGTTTATGTATTATAATGTCTCAGAGTGGTTTTTATCTGATGTATAGAAAATAAATTGTAATAATTCTCATAGATTTTTTCTATTATTCTTTGTTTCATATTATTCTGTTTTCCTTTTGGGTTTACATAGAACTTGGTCAAAGTAAGTTTTTACAGACCTCATGTCTACTATACATGTGTAGATTATACAATGATTAATCTTAACCATTTCTTGATTTCCTACTATGAATTCTATTTCTAAGCCAGTGCTATGTATTTACTCTTTAACAGAAACATTATCTAATATTGAATATTTAAATGTAGGGGAAAAAATCAAAATCTTTTGTTGATGGAACATCCATCATGGGGATTAATAAACATGATGAATGGAATTTAAGTAAATAACTTTCTATGTTCAGAGTTTTCACATATATAGACACATATACATATATACACACACTTGCACATACCTTTTCTAGCTATTTTGGATCACATTTCTTTTCAAATGTTTCAGTTTAAGTGAATTTTAATTAAGTCATTTCAGAATAATTAAGGATGAAGTAGGTTTAAAAGAAGATCACAGTGAGGACACTGGAGACAGAGAAATAGAATAGTCATCCTCTTTGATAAAAATTACAAGAAGGTATTTGGTAATTTTTATGTATTAATGCTTTCAGATAAAATATTTCAGGACTGAATTTCCTGTGTAAATTTGTAATCCATAGTGTTTTGCTTCCATTTTGTTGCTACCTAAGTAGTTTCAAGGGTTCTTAGAAACAGCAACAAAGTATAAAAACAAACAAGCAAGCGTGTGTCAGGGCACACCCTTGCCCTGGTTTTATCTCAGAGTATCCTGATGTACCAAAGCCGTGGAGAGGCACAGCTTAAATATCGTGAATAAAACTTCAGAGATTTGACAATGGCACAATGCGGTATTTGTCAAGTGGCTTTTTAAGTCTTTAACGGGTATAGTTAAGAGGCAAAGTAGTTGAGGCAGCAACTAGACAAGAGCATACGTGACACTAGCATCTCAGAGAGAACCATGGGCCTTAGATCAGGTGTAAAGGAGTCCACAGAAATCTTTGGGAAAGCAGGTAAGTGAGTCTAAAAACACACAGGGGGTAAGAGACAGGGCAGAGTGTGGCAGAAATTTGACATAGGTTATCACTTAGCCTCCCCTCCCCCACCATCATACTATACTGAGAGTGAATGTTTGAAGATTTCCTGACTTAGCTGACTCATGTTTCAGTGTTAAGAAATCAATGGTCTTCATAAATAAATATATGTAGTCAAGGTAAAGAGTGTGCAGTCACTAATCAAGGCAGGTATGTTAAAAAAGGGGGGAGGGTTTATTTAGACACTCTGGCTTGTTAGGGTGTGAGATGATCCTGCAAACCTTGTTTTAAAATCAACTGGGGAAATACTTCTTTTGAATTTGAAGAAGATGCACAAGAAAAGCCAGTATGTTCCACTTAAGGTGATAGCCATTCTGGATTGGCTTTGATGTAGCATTTTGCAGCTTTTGAAAACATAGTCAAATAAGTGTGCATATGTAAATGTGCAATGTTAGTAAATAGCTCAGTCTGTTACAGTTGAGAAATCTATTTAAATGAAAAGAAACAAAAAGCCCTGATGCTGAACGATCCACACGGGGATTTGATGCTCGTGACAGCTCTTAGATCCCGTTAACACTGCCGTTTTATCTTATCCTTCCTTGGCGTGAGGATATTATATTAGCTATGTGTCCTGTCCTGCTGATGAAAGCTGTGATAAATTTGGGGGTCTCTTAAACCTTAAAGGAAATATCTAATCTTTATTGTGTGTGTTTTTTTTTTGAGTCTAAAGCCAGTGGGAAAATGCCATATGGTACTTCAAACCACAGGGGAAATTATATGTCTTTATATAAAGCATTCCCACTAGAAAAGAGGGTAACCCTTCTGTTTATCATTATATTTTATGAGGTAACTTCAATGAAATCATGGAAGTATTATCACATGAACAGCAAAGGATAAAACCTCTTTTGCTAGGGCCCTCCTAAGGATAGGAAATGTGGGATATGGCACAAAAGGACCTTACTTTCCACACTGCAAATAAGGTTCAAGATGTGGTATGGGTGAGTGACAGAAGGTTTCTGGCCATCAAAGAATTATTGGTCAACATTTTCAAAACTTTTCTGTGGGATATGAGGGTATAGTTTATATGCCCAATTCAGGAACTAGAATGTACTTTTAATACAGTTGACATTGATATTTTATGTGGGCAGTTCATCTCAGTTGACTCACATGTTCCAGTGTGTGAAGAAAGTGCCAGCAAACATGCACAAGGAACTCAGTAAAAAAAGGATATGTGTGGATGGTTTTAGAGGAAAATTGATGAAGTCATAGCAAGGGTATTTTCCATCCGATGAAAAATAGAAGCCTGTCTCTTCATTTCCTTTGGAAAATAAAAGATCAAAGAAAATCTTTTAGTAGAGAATTTTCTTTCAAATATAACAAAGATAATTTTTTGCAGTAATAATATGTTTCTCCTTTCCATATGCTCTTTTATTCATTCATCAAATATGTACTATGTGACAGACACTGTGCCATAATTATAGTAACAGCAGTCAGCATTTATATACCCTTTATTATGGCTTTAGCAAGATAGATGCTCCATGCCAATCGACAGCTACAAGAAAACTGTGAGGGGAGTGTTCATATTTTACACATAAGGAGACTTGAAGCTTATCAGGTTTTGGAAGTGATTTTCTTAAGGTTTACTATGAAACCAATACTGAATCCAGTATATCTGATTCCATAGCCCAAACTTTGTTGGCTTCCCTACCCTCAAATAACATAATGTCTCAATAATTGACACAATTATTCAGTCACCAAAAATATAGAATATGTATAGATAATTTACAAAGGAAATAGAAGTGTTTTAGAAACAAAGATCACTTTATCAATAATCATTATTTTTAAAAACAGTAAGTGATATTAGGTAATTCATTACACTTACTAAAACAAATAATTTACTTTATCTTACTTTTAATGTTGTGCCTAAACACACAATGTGGTATGACTGACTTGAACAGAATCTGTATAAGTATTCAGAACACTTGAATGGCTAGAGAGCATACATATTTAATATTCTTACTTTTAAGCAAATAAAACTCAATATGTATGCAAGAATTGCATTTACACAGCAATGAAACCAGTCAGTTTTAGACATGAAGTAAAAATAAGTCCCTCTCCTGAAAGAATTATAAACTAAGAAAAAAAAGCTATTTATCTAGTCATAACCATGAAAATGTTGCACAGGGGGAATAGTAACTTCATCTGAGAAGAATGCATATTTGACTAAAGTTACATTAATTATTACTTATTATGAAAAGTTTCATTGAAAGTCCATATACTTTTACCTAGGACAAATTTTTGTCTCTCAAAATTATCCTTTAATTAGATAGCAAGAGTAATATCTCCTCATCTTTGTTTTTCAAGTAAACACTATATAAAGGATTACAATGGATAAATTATTCCATTGCTTTATATAAACTCTTTGCTCTTTAGAATTTAGAACCTAAATAAATTAATTGGAAATTAGAAAAATAACCCCCTTTTCTTTTTCCTTAAAAAATGTAAGCTGTCTCATCATTGCTATAGAATATAAAATTGTACACTCACTTTGGAAGATATATTGGCAATTTCTTAAAAACCTAAACATTCTCTTGCCATATGATCCAGCAATCATACTCCTTGGTATTTACCCAAATTAGCTGAAAAATCATGTCCACACACACACACAAAATCCTGCACGTAAATGCTTATAGCAGCTTTATTCATAATTGCTAAAACTTAGGAGTGACAAGATGTCCTCCAGTAGGTGAATGGATAAACAGTGGTATATCCATACAATGAAATATTATTCAGTAATGAAAACAAATGAACAACCAAGCCACAAAAAAACATGGAAGAGACTTAAATGAACATTGCTAAGTGAAAGAAGGTAATCTCCTAGCCACATACTGAATGATTCCAATTATATGACATTCTAGAAAAGGCAAAACTATGAGCAAGGTCTGTGATTGTCAGAGAGTCAGGGGAAGGGAAGTAGAGATGAATAGGTAGAACTGAGAGGATTTTTCAGGTCATACGACTATTCCGTATGATACTGTAATGGTGGATCCATGTTGTTATACATTTCTCAAAACCCATTATAGAAAGAGTAAAAATCTTAAGGTGAAGTATGGACTTTAGTAAATAATGATGTATTGATAGTGACTCACCAAAATTTTAACTAATGTACCACATGAATGCAAGATAATAATAGGAGAAACTGGAGGGAAGAGGAAGGAGCTTTATGGGAATTCTGTACTCTCTCCTCATTTTTTCTGTAAACCTAAAACTGCTCAAAAAAATAGTCAGTAAAAATATTTTAAAGGAAGAAAAAAACATTTAGTTGCAAAAAATAGGCAATTAATAATTTGAACATGGGTCATATGTATCATATAAGCTATTATTTAATAAATATGTGCTGTAAATAGAATCTGTTAAAATTTAAATAATTTTCCACAAGGCTAAAAACAAAAAACAGGGAAATCCATATTTCTGCTGTTTCTGTATGGTTAAGCAAGGCAAAATTTAGAGTGTATGACACTTGTGACCAACATAAATCTGCAAAGGGAATATTTTGTCCTTCAATTGTGATATCTATTCAGAAAGTAATTTCTTACTTTAGTTATTTGATGTATAGCACCCAAATTTTGAGTAGTTTATTAAAACTAGAATTGTTCACAATATTTCTTAATAAACTGAAGTAAAATTTGGTAGGTTATTAAGTGGGTTTTATTTTTTGGCTAAGGTAAGAGCATAAACTGAAAAATAAAGTCTGACAATTACTCATTACCCACATACTAGACATTGAAAATATCTCATTTACTTAGGTTAAGTACCTGTTGGGATAAGTATTACTAGATCTTCCACTTCAAAGATGGAAGAAACAAGGCTTAGTGAAGTTAAGTTGTAACTTGTTCAATGTCACAAGTTTTATAATTGGTGTAGAAGAAAAGTCAACCCTGGAATCTGACACAGACCAGACTCAAAGTTTCCAATGTTGCTGTAGAAATAATACAGAAATTAAAATGTTACCATCACTAGCAATGCAAACATCCATTTCTACTGCACAAACAATATAAAATCTACATTAAAAAATTTGCTTCTGTATCATAAAAGTATTGTTTAGAAAATATGAACTGTGTAGAAATGTGTATATAAAAACAGTTCAAAAAATAGAACTTTCATACAAAAGTCATACAGAAAAATCATCATGGTTACTTGCCAATTTCCAAGGGTTAATGTAATTGTACAATGAATTTAAAACTTCATTTAAAATATAACATTAATTGCATATATGTATAAATGAATCTTTGATTTATAAAGTAATTTAGAATCTGATACTGCCCAGTACCACACTTATATGATGATTGTACATGTGTGAAAAACCTAGTTAACAGACTTCATTGATCAATTAGAGGATTATATATTTTTGTAATTCATGGAATTTCCATATTCAAACTACTAGGTTAATGAAGTTCTAAGAGTTGTTTTCTTTCTGCCATTAGACATGTATTATATGATTTTTATTATTTCAGGCTCTGAATTTTTTTAAATGAAAACAATTACATAACCTAACGTGAAGGATGCCTTTTTAAAATATTTAATCCTTTAAAAAAATGTTTGATGAGGACAGCCTACTCTTAACTCCCTATAACTTCCTTTTTTTAATTTTGGTATCGTTAATGACAATCACTTGAACAACATTATGGTTACTAGACCCCCTATTATCAAGTCCTCCCCACATACCCCATTACAGTCACTGTCCATCAGCATAGTGAGATGCTATAAAATCATTACTTGTCTTCTCTGTAAATACTGCCTTTCCCATGCCCCGCCCTGCTACATTATGTGTGCTAATCGTAATGCCCCTTTCCCCCTTATCCCTCCCTTCCCACCCATCCTCCCCAGTCCCTTTCCCTTTGGTAACTGTTAGTCCATTCTTGGGTTCTGTGAGTCTGCTGCTGCTTTGTTCCTTCGGTTTTTGCTTTTTTCTTATACTCCATAGATAAGTGAAATCATTTGATACTTGTCTTTCTCCACCTGGCTTATTTCACTGAGCATAATACTCTCTAGTTCCATCCATGTTGTTGCAAATGGTAGGATTTGTTTTCTTCTTATGGCTGCCTATAACTTCCTTCTTAAAGACCCCTGAAATAACAGCTTATAGCCATTTTATGCAGACCCTCTTCTACCTGCATTTCTTTCAAGAAATGTAAACTACGAAATTAGGTCTCCCTTGGGACATACCTATGCTCAGACTTTGATGGCATCAAATACAGTATTTGTTTCATTTAAATAAGCAAAGTTCCAGTGTCTGTGCTACCATGCACTTTGTAGTGATGTCTTTCTCTTTTACCATGATCTAGTCACAAACGTTCTTCTGTTATAACACCAGGTATTAATGTCTCCCCACTAACAGTAATATCGATAAGTTACTATGAGTACCTTTAAGCCACATATTGATTTCATTGGTGCTTTAAGGCATATGAGTATGTTTTGAAAAAGCATAATTTCTTTATATAAATAGCATGTGTGAAGTTTATTCTCATAGTCATCTATATTAGAATGAGTTCTTTACAATCAGAAAAAAAAATGAGTTTAAACCTTTAAATTATGACTTAGTAGGTATGTACCTTGTGTAATTTGCCTAACTTCTCCAAGCCTCAGAATTCTCATGTATGAAGGAGGGATAAACAATTCCTAATCTACAGGGTTAGAAGCATTAAATGTATTTGATTAAAAAATATCTCGCACATTTATAAGCTTTTGATATATTTTATTTCTCCACCTTCTCCTCCTCTGAATCTCTTTATCATGAACATTGAAGTGACACCATAAAACATTTTCCCCACTGCCCCACAATAAAAATTGTAGAAGGGGAAAAAGAAAATTGAACTTCATGAACACTTTATATTTGAATTCTTGAAATTTCAATTGTGATGATTATCAATTATCAATTGTCAATTAATAAGAAGAAAATTGTCATCTTGAAATGCTGAGTTTTCCATGAAAATAGCATTTCTTTTTATACTTTTGGTATTTTTTTCCCTTTTTCTCTTTTTTTAATATCAAAAAACCAGAAAAGATCTGTTTTAGTATTCCAGTTAATGTTATTTCTGTGCACATTGATTTCTTTATTTCAATGGGAATATTTTTTCCTCTATTATATTTTTGAATAGCATTTTAAAGAAGATTAAAAGAAGATATTGATATGGGTTTGATTGACCTTGTTTTCTGGCCTCCTAGCTGAAATATTTTAAAAGTGCAATAATTCATAGTTGGCCCTTTTATTTTCTGGTACAAAACCATATAATCTATAACTAATAACACATTTGTCTCTTATTTTCCAATCTTGATCTCTTAGTTTCTTATATTCCGTCAGCCAGAGTCTCTGCTGTGATATACATGAAACTACTGATGATAATTGTTTCTCATTTTAATGGAATTTCTCTAATGTTTTACCATTGAATATAATTTTTGAAAAGTTTTCTAGTAGTTCTATTTTATTGTGGTAAAAGACATAACATGAAATTTACCTTCTTAAATTTTCAAGTGCACAGTACAGTATTGTTACTTATATGCACTATTGTACAGTAGATAAATTTTTTTAAGTACATTGTTATTTCTAGTTTTCTAAAATATTTATTTAATCATGATTTGCTTTGACGCTCATTAAATATTTATCCTGTATTTATTTAGATGAATATATACTTATACATACTAATATTCATATGTATACACACATATACATATACATGTATTTCTCCTTTGAGTAATTAACAGGATAGATGAATTGGTGAAATAATTTATTAGTTTCCTAATGTTGAAAAATGGGATAAACTCAGTATGAGTTAGGCTTATTATTATTCCCTTAGTTTACTGCTTCCTTTGATTTACTAATATTATGATAAGGGTAGATGCAAAGATGAATGTTACTTAATGTTTTTTCTGTGTATGTCCTAGTCTTCTCTGATTTTAGTACTGGATTTATGTTGGTCTGTTAAGGTGAATTGGGTTACTGTATAACTTCTTTTATTTGTTTTAATGTTTTATTTGTTGAAAGTTTCATAGACTTTTATAAGCCTGTCAGGACCTGTGTGATAGGTAGAATAATGACTTCCCAGAGATGTCCTCATCTAACCCCTGGAACCTGGTGAATATGTTGCTTTACATGCCAAAAGGGACCTTAGAAAAGTGACTAAGTTTAAAGGACCTGAGATGGGACAGTTTACTGGATGATCCAGGTGCACCCAATCTGATCACATGAATCCTTAAAAGTCAAAAAAGACAGAAGAGTGTGTCAAAGATATGACTATGACTCAAACCACCTTTTCTGACTTTTAAGATAGAGGAAGATAGGTATACAAATATTAAAGCTATAATGTTAATGAAAGAAGCAAGACACAAAAGATGTATTCATGTTCCATTTAATAGTCAAAGCAGAAATATCTAAAACATATATTTTGAAAACATATAATTGTGTGTTTTAGACTATAATGACTGCTAATTCTATTTAATGCCACTGCTTAGATTCACCCTAAGGGTCCAGCAGACTAACTCACTGTGGTAGCCAGCTTCCAAAATGACTTTCCATGCTCTCATTTTCTGCTGTTTATGTCCTGGACTAGTCTCTTTCCACACTGAGTAGGGCTGAAATCTGTGACCAATAGAATGTTGTGAAAGTGAGAGTGTTTATTTAGAATCTAGGCCATAAAGGGCATTGACATTTCTATCTGGTTCTCTTGGAGGAAGCTAGCTGCCATGTTGTGGGTCCCCAATCAAAGAGCCCTGTGGAGAGGCCCAAGTGGGCAGGAACTGAGGTCTCCTACCAATAGGCAGCAACATTTTGCTAGATATTTGAATGACACCTTTTTTAAAAGAGGATAGTCCATCCAGTCTTAAACAAGACTTCACAGTACTAGGTCACAACTCTTGACTAGTTTTATCAGAAATTATCCACAACCATCCCCTAGCTTCTGCTGAATTTCCGAACCATCAAAGTGTAAGGAGTAAAATATTTGCTGGGTTAAGCCACTAAGCTTCAAGATTGTTTGTTACTCAGTAGCTAACACATTTACCATTGAGTCAGCTCTATCAGAGCAAATGTCAACAATGAAAATTATAAGGAAGATCTTATTATTACTATGATAATATTTTTAACAATGAAAAGCCCTGGAAGGATCTTGGGGAACTATTATTGTTTTTATTACTATTTGGATCTGTTACAGTATATTGAAATATACCCCCATTGATAGATATACTTTTTTCAAATATTATTCCACAGCAGTGTTATAAATATAACTTTTCTCATTTATTTAAAAAATAATCTACATAAAGTGTGGTTCCCAAATCTTATATTTGAAGTTTGGGATTCTTGGCTTCTTGGTAATAAAAACCAAACAAAAAACAACACTGTCACAAATTTTCATATCATTTGTACTGTTAGACATACTGATTCAGTTTGAGATAACTACTCAGAGAGAGAGAGTATATGCTATGTTGATTCAGCTACAGATGATTTTCAGCTACAGATGGCTAGCAGACAAGTTTTCAAATCCAGTTCACTTATTTACTGGCTGTGTCCATCTGGACAAATTTCTTTAAGATTCAATTGCTTCTAATGGGCAAATTAATAATTATGCATATCCTGCACTGTATAGGTTTTAAAAGTGTTAATACATATTAGCACCTTATACACTGTTTGGAACACAGAAGAAATGTAGTAATTATACATAAGTTACCAAATTAATCTTCACACAAGCCTGCACAATATAAATTTTTACTCCAGTTTGTACCCAGTAGGGGTCCTGACTGGGCCTCCATTGGGAACAAGAGTCTGGTTTTATTGAAGACCTGATGGAGTGGAGTTAGCTGATGCCACTGAATGTCCACGTCCACCTGAGCTTACTTGTCCACAGGGATGGAGGCCTGTAAGGGACAAGGCCACACTGAGTGGAGTGAGGGGCAAGGCGCCAGCAGGAACCTCAAAGAAGTCATGTTATTTGCAGTGAATTCACATTATGAGGAGACTGGAGGACTCATAAGAACTCTCTTCATAAGTACATTTAAAACATTCTCATGGCCCCCCAAAAACTAGAGAAGACCTTGAAAACAGGGTAGATGTCCCACAGTGTGTGGCATGGGCAATTACCCAGAGAAATACTACTATGGAAATATAGTGACACACAGATCAGTAACAGCAGCTCAGAGCAGAGCAATGGTTCGTCCAAGTTTACACAGCTCGTAGTGGCAGATTCAATCTCAGGTTCTTCTATGCCCCAAATCAGCAACTTTAGACGAGAAATTAGACACAAAACCTTGCTTTATCATTCAAATATGAATGTATGTGTGAGCATTGGTGTGTAACCTCTTTCTATAACTGAGTGCTGGCTGCTTCTTGAGGATTTTGCTTTTAGATGATGCTTAAAAAAAACATGGAACCAATATAGAATTCTGATTCCAAAGATATTTTTTCAGGATTACTTCAGCATCTCAGCCCCTTCCACATAAGATTGCTCTCATCTTCACAGATTATATATAGAGTCAAAATTTTCATTGTGAAGCCCCAGGTCACTTTAAGAGCAATTTCCTTAGACTTTTTGGATTTGCCTCCCTTTCTCTGACAGAAACTAACATGAACCTCATATAACACTAACAAAGATTGAAGAATAGCATAATTTTACATGTAAAATCATGTTTAAAAATGATCTGAAATCAATTATTTAAGACAATGTCTAGAGCTTTGAAAATGTTGCACTACCATTCTCAATAAATAGCCTTCATTTATTGATTCTTATTTAATTTGCTGATCACCTTGAGGATGTATCTAAAAGTATTTCTGAAATATCTGGTCAGTAGGATATCGATCTTGCATAGCTTTAAAATATTTACAGTTATATATGACAACCAATCAAAATATTCTAAAATATAAGATTCTGAAAGTGAGAAAATGTGCTTTGTGTTTTC
>JAVSCE010016025.1:0-169959 GCA_032199065.1 Smutsia gigantea
CCAGCAACAACAAATGCTGGCGAGGATGTGGAGAAAGGGGAACCCTTCGACACTGTTCTGGGAATGTAAATTAGTTCAAGCATTGTGGAAAGCAATATGGAGATTCCTCAAAAAACTAAAAATAGAAATACTATTTGACCCAGGCATTCCACTCTGAGGAATTTACCCAAAGAAAACAAGATCTCAGATTCAAAAAGACATATGCACCCCTACGTTTATTGCAGCACTATTTACAATAGCCAAGAAATGGAAGCAACCTATGTGTGCATTATTGGATGAATGGATAAAGAAGAAGTGGTACATATATACAATGGAATACTATTCAGCCATGAGAAGAAAACAAATCCTAACATTTGCAACAACATGGAGGTAGATGGAGGACATTATGCTCAGTGAAATAAGTTAGGTGGAGAAAGAAAAGTACCAAATGATTTCTCTCATTTGTGGAGTATAACAACAAAGCAAAACTGAAGGAACAAAAGAGCAGCAGACTCACAGACTCTAAGAAGGGTCTAGCACTTACCAAAGGGAAGGGGTGGGGAAGGGCAGGTGGGGAGGGAAGGAGAAGGGGTTTGAGGGGTATTAGGATTGGCATACATGTTGTGGGGTATCACGGGGAAGACAGTGTAGCACAAAAAACAAGTAGTGACTCTGTGGCATCTTACTACACTGATGGACAGTGACTTCAATAGGGTATGGGGGGACTTGATAATATGGGTGCATGTAGTAACCACAATGTTTTTCATGTGAAACCTTCATAAGAGTGTATATCAATGATACCTTAATATAAATAAATAAATGAGAAAACAGAAACAAACCTACATAAGATCCAGAAAATATTACTATCAGATTCAGATGTTAAAATATGCAATTACTGTAATTCAAAAAATAGAAAAAGAAGGATTTCAGAAGACAAATGGAAAGAAAGCATATAAAAGAATCAAACATGAACTACAGAATTGAAAAATATAACTGAAATTGCATCTTAATAGGCTTAAAAGCAAATTATCAAAAATAAAGAAAATATTGCTTAACTAGGTTTTGTGTTCAGAATAAAATATTGAAGCTGAATCACAGAGAAATAATCAAAAATACATGTTTTTAAAGAGTGTAATATCATACAGAACATGATAAAAAGTTATATAATGGGAATCCTAGGAAAAGAAAGATAATAGGGTAAGAGTCGTATCCATAGAGGTAATGACAGAGAACCTTACAATAACCCATGAAACTACATTAAGTAAAAGATTGAACAAGTGCTACAACTGATACAAATGAAAAAAAAACATGCCTGGGCACAAGAACTTTACAAGAAAAAAGGGAACAAAAAAGATAGTAGCCAAATTCTCAACAGAACTATATGAAGCCAGATGATAATGGGATGATATCTTCAAATTGTAAGGGAAAAGAAACACCAAAAAAAATGCCAACCAAATTTTTATATCTTATGGAAATCCTTCAAAAGCAAAAATATTTAAGATGCTCTTACATCAAAGCAAAGATTTCATCACCAGCAGACCTACACTAAGGGAAATACTGTAAATTCTGTTTTAGGCCAAAGTTAAATGATCACTGATGGAAGCATTGAAATGCTGGAAGAAATGAACAACAAGAGAGGAGATAAACCGACACTCAGGGAAAACCCAAATGACTATTGACTGTACACAAGAATATGAATAATGTCTCATGGGGCTTAACACACACACACATATGATTAAAATGTATGATAATACAATCACAAAATGCAGGACAAAAAGGGTATTAAAGTATTCTAAGATCCTTACATTACTATGTTACTGACAGAAATAATTTAAATTGGAATTTTTTATGTCAAAGATATTTGCAGTGATATCTTAGAGTAACCACTAAAGAAACAGTAAAATATTGTAGTAACTGCTGTTTTAAAAGAAGCCAAGAAAGGAAAGAAAAAGGAACAAATAGATGACAAATTAGATAACAGATTTAAATCCAAACATAATAGTAATTCTAATATAAATATAACAAACACTGTAATTTTTTAAAAACAAATATTAAAAACAACTAGAGTCTTTCAAAGGGACATACTTTAAATATAAGGAAACAAAGTAGTGAAAGTAAAACAATGGAAAAAATACAATGCAAAATGAATCAAAATAAAGCTGGTATAGCTATACTACTATTGGGAAAGTAGAAAGGCTAGAAGTAACACTAGAGATAAAACAAGGATAATTTTCATAATTATAGGATAGTCTGTTAATAGGAAGTTGAACAAAAACCAAGTGTATGTACTGAATAAAATATTTCCAAAATATATAGAGCAAAATTGGCAGAAATAAAATGAGAGAAAAATCAACAATTATAAGTTTTAACACAACTTTCTAACTAATACAATAAATAGACCAAAACAAAACAACAAAATGCAATAAGAATACAATAAATACAAACATTTGGCAATTAATCAATATAACTCCCATGTTCACAGAATGAATAGAAAAATCACATGATTAGTACTTGACTTACATAGAACTCTTCATTCAGAGACTACATTTTCTTTCCCAAAGGAATACAGAAAATTTACCCAAATTAACATTAGGCCAGGCCATAAAGCACATCTTAACAAAAAGACTGATGTCAGACAGAATATATTCCCTAACTAGAATGAATAAAGATAAAATTTATGTCCAAAAGACAATTGGAAAATCCACAAATATGAGAAATAACCAATATGCTTGTAAAAAACACATAAATAAGAAGCTACAATGAAATAAAAACTATTTTGAACCAAATGGCATGAAATTTTGATATGTCAAAAGTTGTGATGCAGCTGTAGCTTCTTAGAGGGAAAATTATATTCTTAAAAACATATGTTAAGAAAGAAAAGAGGCTGAAAATCAGGTCTATAAATAGTCATCTACAGAATTTATGAAAAGAACAGATTAAAACCACGTAAGTTAAAAGAAGGAAATAATACAGAGAATAAATAATGGAATAGAAAATAAGTGAGCAACATAATATAAAAGGACACAGTAAAATTTTAGAATTATCCCCTAAGTAAACCAAGTATCATAACAGAAGGCACAAATTACCAATCACAGAAACAACAGAGGCTTATAACATCAATTCCTACAGACCTTAGAAAGATAAGATATTCTGAACATTATTCCAATTATTTGAAAATTTAGATGAAATGTAAAAATTCCTTGAAAACCACAAGTCACCATATCTGACCGAGAAGAGATGGAGAATCTGAATAGTTCTATATGTGTCAAAGAATTTGACCCTGTACAGAAAACCTCTCTTCAAGAAAACACTTCACTCAGGTTTCATTGTTGAATTTTTCCAACCATTTAAAGCAGAAATAACACAAAACTTACACAAACCTTTAAAAAAAAAGGAAACTTAGAATCTCATTTTGTGAGGTTGTTATAACTTTAGTATAAAATCTGACACAGACTTTATAAGGAAAGAAAATCATTTTCTCATGAATATCAATGCCTAAATCTTAAAATTATTAGCTACTAAATCAAGACTAATGTGGAGTTATTCTAAGAATTTAAGATTTGACAATCAGTATAATTTACCATGTTTACAAAATAAGGAGAAAAATTCCATGATTCACTAAATAAATGTAGAAAGAGTGACTGATAAAAAGATCAACATTTATGACAATTTTAGCACTTTGGGAAATAGAAGGAAATTATCTTACTTTGGCAAAAGAATGTCTAAACACTTACAGCAAATACTGTACTTAATGGTGAACTGTTGAAAGATTTCTACCTGGTATCACTGGACAATGATGCTCACCGTCACTGTTTCTATTCATCTTTGTATACAGGAGGTTCTAGCCAGCTCTATGTGATAGAAAGGTGGAAACAAAATTCACTATTTCCAAAAGACATATCTGCATATTCAGATAATTCCAAAGGATCTTCAGATAAAGTGATAATTTAGCATAGTTATTAAATAAGGTTGACATATAGATATCAATTGGATTTCTATATACCAGCAAAAACAGTTAGAAAATATAATGAAAAAATAAAACAAAAAATATATCTAACAAAGATGTTCAATGCCTATGGACAGAAAATTATAAACATTATTGAGAAATATTATAGGAGACCTAAATAAATGGAATAAAATACATCAGGTTCATGAACCAGAAGACTCAATATTTAAAATGTCAATTATCTTCAAATTGATCTATATATGCAATATTATCCTAATCAAAATTCCAGGAAATTTTTTTTTGTACAAATTGTGATATTTAATATAAAAGTGCCAAAAGCTCTTTTTAAAAGCTTCTGATGCATTGATTTTGAAGAAAACATAGATGTAAACTCTATTAGAAACAAATGTTGAACATTATTTGTCTCATTTGGGTGCTTATTTTCAGAGACGAAATAGTACAGGTAAGCCCATTTATATGGGTTTTGTCTTTTCATCATCTCTACTGCTACCATCATCATCATTTTTCACCTGTAGTACCTAATTGTTTCCTAATTAGTATCTCTAATTTCATCCTTGCCTCCTTCTATCTGATAGAAAACAGCAACTTGAAAAGTTCTGTTAAAACATAAGCCTCTGTGCTGTTCCTTGAACACATTAAGCACAGTTCTACCTCAGGTCACTTGTACCCACTGGTGTCTCTCTTGGCAAGCTCTTCCTCTAGATGTCCAATTTCCTTCCTCCTTTTACTCTTCTACATCTTTACTCAAATCACTCTCTTTGTCAGGCCTTCTGTGCCTACCCTATTTGAAGTGGCAATCCCCCATACCACCCAGCACCCTCTGACCTCCTCTGTATGTTCTTCCCAATACCTACTATCACCTTCAAATAAACTGTGCATTTTACTGGTTCATCTGCCTCTTCCCTCTACAATGTAAGCTTTGTGGCCGAGATTTTATTTGTTCACTGTTACATCACAACATCCATAATAGTGTCCAGCATGTGGCAAGCCCTCAATAAATATTAGTTAAATGAATTAACTAAATGAATAAATGAATGATTGACACTTGAAAGTTTCAAGATGATTTTCATAGAAGAAACTATTGCAATACTTCATTCAGTTTTGATTTTATTTTCATACAGTCATTTGGTATTTTTTTCCACTGGAGTCCACTCTTAGACCCTCAGGGCCCCACTAAGGCCACATTTCACAGTCTGGCTGGAATGTTCCATGACTCCTAGAGTGAGGAGAATGAAGGAGCATAATTCTGCTATGAGAGTAGAGCATTTTAATGTTGGCTTCAATATTTTTTAGTACATTCATAAAATCTTTAATGAAAGTGTGATAAAAAAGAAGAGTGGTTTTATTAAAAGAAAAATAAAATGTTCTATGTTGTTTCAAGGGATCATCTTTTGGTTTGATACTCAAAATTAACTGACGTGAGAAAACCAAAATACGCTTGAAAATAACTGATTCAATTTGTTATTTATAATATATAATGGAACATGTTCCAGATAAAATAGATTATTTCTTTATGCACATATAAATTTGAAATTAATACAATAAAAAGTTGAACATCTCTGGTTAAGGAGGACAGTAAGGTCAGAGGTCAAACTCATAATAAAAACATTTCTATAGCCCAACCAAAAAGTGTCTCTCTGATCTTTTCAGGGTTTTTCAATAAGTTTTTCTGATGATTTTTCCTTCTTTTTCACCATTTTTATAGCTCACTCTGAAAAGACTCATTTTCTTTCAAGAATAATCACTCCAGCAAAAAAGGAAAATCTCTGCTATTTCAACAATAGTTGGGTTTGTTAAGGTTTCAGCTTTAAAAAGAAGATAAATAAGAAAATGCTTTAGAGAAAAATGACTAATCCTAAGCTCTTTATTTCTAACACATCTATGAGCAATTTGGGCATGCCACCTTGAAAATTTTATGTCTTTAATTAATATTCACTTAAGAATAACTATAACTTTTGAAAAAAGTATTATATAAAACTGGTCAGTTTCCAGCAGTCAATGTCCTTTAACCTCCCTCCACCTGGAGAAGTAAGGGTTAAAATTATTGTCAAAGCAAGAAAAAATACTATCAAGCTTCTAACATCTTAAGAAATTTACTTTATGGTGAAGTATTGTGGAAGATGATATCAGTTCATCTAAGGTTTTTAAAGAAAGAAATATCTGAGGGGGTAAAATTATATAGGTAAACTTTTGATAAAAGTAAAATAAATTTCCCAGAAGTAGCTCTCCTACGCCTTAGATTTCTCCCTGCCCCTTACCCCCTATCTCAACTGCAAAGCAACATGACATCCTGAATAAACATGGATTCTGCAGTTAGTCAAAAGCAGATTCAAATCCCAGCTCTGCCACTTACTAGCTGTGTGAACTTGGACAAGTTACTAACATCTTTGAGCCTCAATTTACTCATCATTTAAATAGGGCTGGTGATACTTCAGGGAGAACTGCTATGAGGATTAAGTGAGGTAATGTATGAGCATGGCTAGCATATAGTGGGCACTTTGGGAAACAGTAAAATATTCTTCATTTGATTAATGTTACTTCACTTCTGTTTTATGTAGAACTGTGGTATTATCCTTTTCATTCCCACTACATATCTAAACACCGTTCTTCTTTAATCTCAATCTTTTCACTCTGGTCTACAACTGAATAATCTGGGGTAAGTGTTCGTACACCTGGAGTTAATTCTTTCATACCACCTCTCTCTAGGAAATCTATTAGAAATCATAGCTACAAAATATATAGTGCTTAATATGCACTAGTACAGTTCTACATAATAACTCATTTATTTTTCACATCAACCTTAAGACAGATGTGCTCTAGCTATTTGCATTTTACAGATGGAGAGAATGAGGAAGGGAGGGATGAAGGAGCCCAAGGTAATACACAAGCAGGTGTCGGAAGGGATAAGTCAAACCCGGAGTCCTACTCAAAATCATTATGCTATAATACAGTTTATTTCAATTTGACCCCAGAATTTAATCTAAGTTGATGTCTCAAGACACTTATCCTTTGGATGTAGGATTGAAGAAACAAAAGAAGGAAACCAAACTGGTTCTCGGCCAGAGACAACCATGAAGTGAATCCCCAGGAAGTGGAGTGGTGTTGTTACATGGGGACCTTTGATGATATAGACTGTTCTTTGCCTGGTTTCCCTTGAGTAGAAAAAGGCTGAGTGGGACCCCAATAGGAAAATTGGTAAGAGAAATATGATATGGTTGAAAATAGTATCTTCTGAGTAACTCCTAGTATTTATTGCTTTTTTATCAAAATGAATCAAAACTGTGTTTCTTGAAGACCAAATAATAGACATTTATTGAATACCTACTCTTTGGCAGCCACTGTGCCAAGCTGTTTCTTTAGATAATCTCATTTAATCATTACAGCAGCTCTTTTCAAGAAAATATTATTATTTTGTCTATTTTGATATATATGGAAACATGCTGCAAAAGACAAATGCATTTATGATCATGTATTTGATAAGTAGTGGGACTAGAGAAAGAATTTGCTCTATGGATTTCATTAACTGAATGCAGGCAGAAAATCTGCATCTTAGAATGTCATAGTTGAGTTCCTTGGTTTAAGACTCCCTGGTTTCATCCCACTCTTTATGGATGAAAACACTGAGGCCAAGACCAATGAAGTGACTTGCCTCAAGTGCTCAGATCATTAATGGCAGTGCCAGACTTAGAGCCACTTTCCTGCTAGGCTGCTACTGTATTTTTCCTGCCACACTACACTGCCTCAGCTTGAGGTTAAAGAGTGATTACGGAATCCATGGACATAAAATTTGAAAATTCCTATAATATTTGTTTTCTGCAGTTAATTTGAAGGGAGTGGGAGTGAGGGAGCTGGAGTCAATGAGGTTAGGGCAGTTTTAGAGGTAGGTCAAAGAGAGTCGAATATGAAGAGAAAGGTCCTAAAAAGTGTCCTTAGCTGGCCTGAGTGAACACTGGAGTGCTTTGTTGGAAAGAGCTCAACTGAAAATAAGCGAGGAAAAATGCCCCTATAGTAAAAACAACATTTCGTGCGAAAGTATGATTTCAGTAAGTCAACTGAGTCCAAGTTTAGACTGTGATTCATTGTCACAAATGAAGTCACACCCCCAGATCATGTATGCATCCCATTTCAGCCTTTGGCCATATTCTTCATCATCCTTGT
The DNA here is from genome assembly GCA_032199065.1 of Smutsia gigantea. Lineage (NCBI taxonomy): Eukaryota > Metazoa > Chordata > Mammalia > Pholidota > Manidae > Smutsia > Smutsia gigantea. Next base: position 8,105 of record JAVSCE010016025.1, read on the forward strand.
GGGACATGTGTTTATTAAATTATAGCCCATGCCCTGTTCTGTGGTGTGGACTGTTTATCTTGTAGATCTGAAATAACATAATTATTTAAAGCAAGTTTAAGTGGCATATTATTAAATTCCTTTTCTCTTTTTCATCAACAGAAAGTGTTCTCATTTTCTAAATCTAAAATATTTATCTCTTTAAATTTTGATACAATATCTTTGATACATACACAATAACATTAAAAGTTGTGTGTGTAATTATATTGTCAAATGGTTCCATCTTTCCTCTTAATCTTCCTCCAGTGTATTCAGCTTTGAAGAAGTGGTGCTGCCAGACTATAATAAATCATCCCTGCAGGCCTCAAATATTATTCCATACAAGACAAATTTAGGAAGGATACATATTTTTTAAGTGAATACATATAGGAATTTTGTATTCATACTTTGACAGCATATTTTTGGCACTTCGACTTAAGAGCCTGACTTTTGAATTAAAGAATAGGTAGTTACAGGTAGCGGATCTACTCCATACAAGGGTCAGTCAAGGTGGTACTCAATATCTATTGGCTGATTTGACTGCTTTATGCTGAATAGTCGATGCAAAACTGTGTAGACATGACAGTACCAATTATCAAATGTCCATTATATATTAGGCATATTATCTTTATTTTATTTTTCATTAAGGTGGTATTGATATACACTTTTATGAAGGTTTCACATGATCAACATTGTGGTTACTACATTCGCCCATATTATCAAGTCCCGCCATGCCCCATTGCAGTCATGGTCCATCAGCATAGTAAGATGCCACAGAGTCAGTACTTGTCTTCTCCATGTTATACTGTCTTTCCTGTGACCCCCCCCAAACACACCATGTGTGCCAATCATAAGGGCATATTATCTTTAAATCTTACAGCCTCTCTGCAAAGTAAACTGTATCAACCCTTTTTATTAGATGAAAAACTCTGGGGCTCAGAAAGTTTATAAACAGTTGAAAGAAGTCAAACAGTCAGTGGCAGAGACTGGGACCTAATTAACATAGTTGAAAAACACTTTGGGAAAGATAGATGTAAATGATTTTTATGATGCCAACCCTGAAGTTCTTGATTTTCAAGAGCTTGGGTCATGTCTTGCTCAAAGGCACAACCTCTTTCCTTCATTTCATGCTACCTTCTGGCATTTTTGAAGGGTAAGACACTAACACTTACTAAGCACTTACATTCTACCAGTTTCCATGCAGGCTCTTTACACATACAGGTTCATTTAAGTATAAGGAGGGAGGGAGGGAAAGGAGTGAGAGAAAATAATTTGAACAGGGCCAATAATTCTTTGTTATTCTACTTAATGAGAATAAACCCCATCCTCAGTGAGGAGGAGATGGCAGCCTCAGTCCTTTCCAGGTCTGTGTGCCTCTTGAAGTGTGAGCATCTATCTCCCCATGCTGGGTTTGACTTCAATGGATCCGATGCATTATTTCCTAGTAAGATAGCCCAGCAATGCAAGTCATCCACCTCTCCAACAAACAGCCACTTGCTCTAATGCAGAATGAAAAACTGACTGTGAGAGAAGACATATTCCTCAGGGCATTTTCAAGAAAAATCTAGGTGTGTTTCTCAACCATCTGTGGCAAAGCACTTTTTTTCCCCCAGTACTTTTTAAACTAATACTTTGGTAAAAAACAAAAAAAAGTTAATTACTAGAAAATAGCCACTTACTTAGATGCCCAGCCATGCAGTCTCGCTTACTCACAATTCTAATACTTATCTCACTGCCATAAAAGACACACTATGTGCCCTCAAATATTTATCATCCTGCCATCTGACTCATATTACAAATCCACTGTCAAGTTCAACAACCACACTGTGCCTCTTTCCCCAACTGCAGTGGGAAAGCAACCTGCATGGTCCCGGATGGGACTTTCTACCCCAAATTAGCACCTGGGCTCCACAAGATACAGGTCTTGGTTTCACGGAGACTCTGTTCAGATGTGAGAGGATGAACTTGTTCTTTTGTCTAATGGATATTCTAGGGACTAATCTTTGTCATGGTCTTTCTTGGAAGTTATCTTGAAGAGCAAAGAAGTCCATCTAGAGAGGACTCTACCCAATAATTGAAAAAAACAAAAAATATTTCTGAGATGAAAAAATGGAGACTAGTAAAGAGTTCTTTCTACTGCACCCCAAGTTTCTTATTATAGGATGTAGTGTAGGGCTTCAGAGTACCGGCTGCAGAGTCAGCCAGTCTCAGATGTATCCCAACTCTGTCACTCCTTGACCTTGGGAAAGTTATCTAGTACCTCAGTTACTAAACCTCAGTTTCCTCATCTCTCAGAAAGTTGGGAATGATATCGCCTACCACATAGGGTTGTCCCAAATGCTTTTAAATGTGCTAAATGTTTCCCCAGTATCATTGCAAAATGAGAGATAAGATAAGCACTTTGCATGAGGCCTGTCTGGGTGCAGAGCAGAAAGCCGACATACTCTCACACTGACGGTTGTTGCTCATGGTAGTCTCGGGAGTGGGGGTTATGATCATTCAGGCTCCGTACCCCTGCTCCTGAACAACTCTCCTATGAAGCATTCTGGACAAGCACTGCTCTCTTGACCATCAAGATTATTAGTAAGATATTAATTTAATGACCTTGGCTCTGGGCACACCTGGAAGCTAGGAAAGCAAGTTGTGATTAAGGGGGCACCCACTTTGAGGCCTGTCAGGTTCTCTGCTGTGACATCATCTCATCACAGTCAGTGAAGATCAGGAGAACCTCTTGGTGCCAGACAGGGACTGGCATTTATTTAGCAATTAGTTTCCATAGTGATTGCATGCTTAGAATAAAAAATGAGATCAATCCAATATAATAGTTTGGGCACAGTTAATTTAATTAGTCTGGCACTACTTTCTGAAAGCCGTGGCCACTGGGGCAGATTTCCAAACAACACAGATGAAATGCCATCTACTGCCAGAAAACGGACAGCAGTCTTTTCAGGAACAAGACCCGATTTATAGACTGGTTATTGATTTCAATTCTTGACTTTCCGGCCCCAGATGTTTACTCCCCCCCGCCTTACCCCCCAATTCCTAATGCTTTTCAGGATAGGCAAAAGACATTGCTCCAATCAGAGGGAACTTTTCTCTGTTGATAAATGAATTTATTAAACACTGCAAAAGAACATAAACCTCTACTAAGAGGCTTCAATTCAGTCTCCGCACATGTGAACAATGAGGCAGCCTCAGGGGGCCACCTTTAAATACTTCAGAATGAAGCTTCTTAACAAAGACTCCCAAAGTACAGGCAAGCAAATCAAAGAAAAATTTCAAACTCTGAATATCCTCCCAGCCGAGCAAAACGTCAAAGGAGCTGCTAGGCAGGGAAGAATGGGCTTCCAAATAATGTATAGCCAGGCAGAGAGGAGAAAGAAAAGAAGATAGTATCAGATTTATAAATATTTATAAAACAATCATTAGGCTTGGCTAGAACATGCAGTTCTTCTCTGAGTCCACTGCTGGGAAACAATAATAAAAAGCATGGAATTATTCAAATAGAGGCGAGAGGAGATTTGATTTTGTATTTTTAGAAATCTACCAATGGCTGTCCACATGGCCCAGTGAGGAAGGATATAGTAAATGAGCACAATTTCATCCTGTATTCAGCTGGGGGCAGGAAACCAGCATGGCCACAGGTTTCAGAGCCACAAATTAGCCTCCTGTCCCAGCCGGTCAGACCCTAGCCCTCAGCATCTCCTGCAAATTGGTCTTTGGCTGCTGTCCTCCTGCTCTTGTTCTGAGCTTAGCTGCTTCTGCCACTCTCAGGACCCTTCCATTTTTGAAGCATGTGGTGACTGTGTTGAATGGGGCCTGAGAGAGTTCCTCTTTAATTTAAGGCCCAGCTTCAGTCTTCTTTTTTAGACTAAGACAATTTAGTAAAGTACTTTTGAACAGGACTTCTATTAGGAGAAATTTGTCTCTCTCATATTTGTTCTGGGACAGGCTTACCCAAATAGGGTAGGCAACGAGTGATATCAGAGCTTCCCAGCCACTGGGACATGGCACATTGCTGCACGCCAAGAGCCAGTATAAGCCGGCCAGGAGATAGGAGGGGTTACATGTCATCATACTAAAAATGTTCAACCTTCTTTAAAGCAACTGTTCAAAAAGTTACAAAGATTATCTTTAGATATGATTTGAATGACTCCCTCTATAAAATTCCTGAATTCAGAATTGGCATTTTGACACTTAAGGCCCTTAAGCATCTCCCTTAGACCATTTGCACCATCCCCGTGTGCAAAGATTTCTGTCAATGATGACAGATAAGTTCAAGTCTCATCACATTTTTTTAAATTATGTTATCTGAAAGTTACACATAATTTTTTAATTAGGTTTTTCCTGCTTGTATTTTTTCTTATATTGACTACATGATACAAAAACTAATTTTTTTCAATACATCCTATATAAACACCCCAAAACAGCCCCCTCAGTCTACTCCAGGTACAAGTAACATCACTTTCTTTGTGCACCTTGACATGAAATATAATATCTAACACTTAATTCCAACTCTGCCTCCAGACCTATTCTAAGTGCTTTATACGCATTTAACTCTTTTAATACCCACAGCAAACCATGAAGTAAAGACTATCATTATCCCCATTTTACATGTGGGAGAACTGAAGCACAGAGGGATTCAAAAATTTGCCCAGGTCACACAGCCAGGATGTAGGGAAGCTGGGATTCTACTCAGGGAGTATGCCCTTAACACTAGGCTATCCCGTCTCTCTGAAAGGTAAGGGAAGCACTGGCCTAATGGCGTGCATTTCTAACCATCACCACATCAGCCACAATGGGGCAAAAATTGTTCTTGGGAGTCTAAAAAAATCTTACTCTTTTTATGTATAAAGCACAGATTACATTAGTACATAAAGAGCTAACAGTATATCATGGAGAGGGCAATTAATAAAAAGCTGTCCTCAGGGGATCAATAATGAAAAAAAGATTGAAAAACATTGATCTATGAGGCATGTTAGGAGAATACTAAGAAAGTCTTTCCACAGTGACAACCCTTGCCTCCAACACACAGGCTCGTGCACACTCAAACGTCACACTCCAATGCACTGACATTATTTCTAGATCAGCCTGCCCTGGTGCCTGAGCTTTTCCATATTACAGAATCATTCCTTTGGATCACGGTAAGATTGTCCTTAAATGACCTCTTTCAAAATGCAAATATTACTGTGATAACTAGCATATTCGTATCATCATATCAGTTAGTAAAAAATGAGAAGAGCAAGGTGCTGAGGAAATAACAGAACAAGTCAGATTTCAGGAACAGAGGAAAAGAGACAGGTCAGGTTGCGAACATGAGACCTGTGGGGTCCAGGGAGACCCAAGAGGGCAATACTAGGGAAAGCCTTGATAGGGAAAGGATGAGAGCATCAGGAACGCGAGGGCCTGAGAAAACTGGGACTAAGAAAGGGAAAGACAAGCATCACTTCAGCTATGACCTTAGGCATCAGACAGAGTAAGTCCACGTTTTGGCTCTGCACCCTTTTGCAGGTGAGTTTCCTCCTCTGAGCTTCAATTGTTTTGTCGTGTACATAACGGGGGACCTTAGAGTATAAATGCATGAGAAGTGCCTGGAATGGAGTTAGGCACTCAACATAGGCAAGACTAAAGGTTGTTTGTTCTATCACTATGTTACCCAAGGTAATTTTATAATAGTCATGATTACCTTGTAGTTTATCTATGGCTAGCCATGGGCTTTTCTCCTTGGATTCAGTGAGAAGTCAAGGAAAGAAAAGGTACAGCTTCTTCTCACTTCCCTCCCACAGCAGCCAATTTAAATAGCAGCTTCTCAGTAGCTCACTAATCCCATTATTGTAGACGCACATCAAGGAGCCATATGAATCAGGAGAGTAAATTCTCCTCTTCACTGCTGCAAATATTTCCAAAGAGAAATTAAAGGTGTAATTTTTCAGAATCAATCTAGTGATTGCCAGGACAGAGTAAATAACATAACTAATAATTCATCCTTTCACCTCCAAATTCATTGGGACCTTGATTCAGCCAAACTTATGAACTATGTCTTTAGTTTCATAGTTGGGGAAAAAGGATGATGAATAAGATCTCTCAGAGAAGGCAGAATTTAAGAAAAAGCAGAAATATATAAAAGAAGTAGAAATTTAGGAGCCACAACTTTATTTGAGCCAAATTATTGCACTATTGGTTCTGCATGACCATCCTCTTCCAATCCGTTATGGATTTCAACACAGCTATGCACAATCAAGGCATGCCCCTAACAGACCAAGCTACAGCCAGACATGGAGTCCGAAAGTCACCTCCTCCACAAGAATGTAAACATTTTCCCCTCAGCCTTGAAAGGCTCTAGAAAGAATCCCTCCCTCTCCCAATTCCTCATGAGGAAACGTGCCATCCAAGGTGACTGCATGAGCACAAACTGCATTCAGTCTTCTACTTCTCATCACCATCTCCTGAGCTCTCCCACCACAACCTGGTTCCACGCCTGCCCTTGCTAGGATCAAAGTCAATTCTTGCCAACTTTTTGTACACCTCTTTATTCCTTATTATGACCCTAATTCCAAATTCCCTTAAAGTGACTCAGACCTTTTTGTATAGCTCTGGCACCCATCTGTCCCTCACTGATCCTGCTCCTAGCACATGAGAAGCCAAGAGGAAGAGGGAAGTTTAAGACCCATGGGCCTCTTCTACCGTTCACCTCATGGGGAGGGATGTGGCCAGGAAAAGGCTGGAGTCGAATGCTCTAAGACAGCGTAGTTTTAGTTTGAGGACCAAACTGTGCTGTTGAACTATGTTAATAACTGTGGCTATTTAAATTTAAATTATTTAAAATTAAATAAAAATTAAGAATCAGCTGTGCATGATGCTGAGCATATTTCAAATGCTTAATAGCCAAATGTGACTAATGGCTACTGGATATCTATACAACATTTCTATCATCACAGGAGGTCCTATTAGACAGCACTACTCTAAATCAAAAGGATCAGAACAGAGGTTCCTCTGACCACTCCTAAGGATCAGTGTCACTCCTGAGAAACACTGTTGGCTTGAAGCCCAGGTATTCCCCCCATTCAGACCCTTCTGGAAATGACTTCTAAGCAGCTCTGGGCCCAGGCCTCGCCGTGTGGGGCACTGATTCTTCTCTTCAGGAATTTTCCCAAGTTCTCTGAGCAAGCAGGAAGGAAGATATGATATTCCAGGGCAGATACCACTTTTTAAAATTTGATTTGATTTGATATTTGTTACTCTTATAAAATATACATAAAATTTACCATCTTAACCATTTCAGGTGTATAATTCAGTGGCATTAAAAATATCCACATTCTTAGGCAACTATCACCATTATATCCAGAACATTTCATCACCCCAAACAGAAACTCTATATCCATTAAGCAGTAACTTCCCATTCTCCCCTCTCCCTAGTTATTAATCTACTTTCTTTATGAATCTGCCTGTTCTAGAGTGCAATTTTACAATATTTGTCCTTTTATGTCCAGCTTATTTCACTGAGCATAATGTTGTCAAGGTTCATCCATATTGTTGCAGGTATCAGAACTTCATTCTTTTTTATGCCTGAGTGAAATTCCATTGTATGTATATCCCACACTGTATTTAAAGGTGGAGATAATTTAAAGCCAACCAAAGAACTGAGGCCCTTTATTTTATCTGATTGAATTATCTGCCATTCCATTTACCCTTCACTGTAAAAAAGAAAAAAAAATGGAATTAGTTTCCTACTTCCTGCCTCACAAGAGGAGTTAAAAATCTCTCAGGGGCTATCTTTTGACAGGTAAATTGCATAGGACCTAGGACAGATTAAGTATGCTACTTAACTGCTGCTGTGTAGGTGTTATTGATATTATTCTGTTGGATCAGCAGCACCTCTTAGAGACTGCCTGAGTCTGGTTCTTAAGATGCATCCAGTGTCATTCCTTAGATTTCCACAAGGGCAAGATGCCCTGGTTAGTTGGACTGGACACTGGGGGGACAGCTGAGTTCACTGGTCTGATTACCCTGCTGTACTCTCAAGTTGTTAGAAAGTCCGTCAGGTTTTGAGGACCTATCTTCCTGTCTTTCATTTTGTCAGTTGTTCTAGCTTTGCTCCTGGAGTGACATAGAGCCAGTTCTTCCCCTCTCCTGATGACACTGCTCTAGTATTTGAGAGTAACTCTGCTCTTACTACACTTCACTTCTCTAGGGCAATAATACCTACTTTCTTTCTCTGCTCATTCTACCTAGTAGTTTCCTGATCTTTTTGGCCTAGATTCCTTATCTGGATGTATTTTACTGTGTTTTAAGACCCTCATAAAATGTATGACCCAGGGCTGTATACAATACTACAGATGTGGCCTGACCATGGGCTATTGCTTAAAGATTTTTGATTACAGGTAGATAAACAGGTACAAAGATACATACACATGCTTATCTGTGTATCCATGTGTACATATGGATTTAACAGGTGTACACACACATGTGCACACACACCCATACACACCCCTACAGACACTTTTTATTTTCGTGGCACTGGTGTTTTGATGTGCATTCTGTTCAGCCTTTATCAGCTCTGAAGAACACGGTGTTCTATTAGGTCAACCCACGGAAAGGTCAGAGTGGTGATGTGATTCTCTCACTTGGCTGTAGGGCCGCTCATGGACACCAGTGGTGGTGATGACCTACTGCCTTTGGAGGCCTCCCAGAAGAGCTGAGTCTGTTAGCCAGGGAAAGGGACATAAAGAAGCTTACAGAGCCTGACTCTGAAAGACTTTCATCTTTTAAACACTAAAGTGGCACTGACTACTTTGTTTGATACTCCACAAAGGTGATAAGAACTTGGTTTTCTCTTAGACAGATTTCCAGTAATTTTTTAAAATTAGATATAAATCCTCTAAGCATTGTTTTCACCCCTTCTTCATTTATAATAACCTCTCTCTCTTGCTGTCTCTCATTTTCCTCCTTCTAACTCATCCAAAGCACATAATAAACTCCAACAAGTAAAAGTCTTAAAAGTTGGGTAGCTTTTATGCATGTGGGTGACATGACAACAGAGGGTTTAGAAGAAGGCTATAACCATTTAAAGGAGAAGAGATCAGCAGCAAAAGATTGATATAGCTTGATCAGACAAGCTGCTGCTTATTTATTTTGCAAAGAGGAAAATGGGGAGAGGGAAACTCTGAGTTTCAGTAATAAAATGACCTTTCTTCTGAATAGCTCAGCTTCATTAAGTTAAAATGATTCAAGGCTCAATCTACTATCTGGGGAATAGAGTCCTCTGTTGCCGAAGACAGATGCGATTATGACACATAGTCAACAATTTTTTCCATAATTATTGTTTGGCTTGAATTTGAGGTTTTCTGGAAGGGAAAGGGAGAGAAGGGGTTGAGAACTTGGAGAATAATAGAAATTAAATGGGAATGTATTTTTGGTTCTATGTCTCTATTACACAATTTTATTGTTGGCCTAGGTAGAATATCATTTGGAATTTATCATAAGAAGGTCTCCTAGGCCTTTTGGTAGATCATTCTCAAATTAAGGGATAGAATCTGAGTCTTATGAGGTTGTTTTTCATTAACTTAACAGAGAAACCATACTCTTCAAATGAGGAACCAAAGCCAGGATGTGGGTTTCCTAAGCTACCATAACAGCACAGTTTAGAATGTGGTACATGTATTACAGTTAGATTATAGTTCTTTTATGACATTCAAAATATGAGTCTATTTCTAATACAACTTTTGGTTTCATTACATAGGTGATTTTTACAGCTTTGTCATAACAAACACCAAATATATTGGCTAGGGAAGGAGAAAGGGAAGGGGGGGGAGGAAAGAAATAAAGAAAGAAAGAATGAATGAATGAAAGAAGGAAAAGAAAGAAAGAAAGAAAGAAAGAAAGAAAGAAAGAAAGAAAGAAAGAAAGAAAGAAAGAAAGAAAGAAAGAAAGAAAGAAAGAAAGAAAGGAAGGAAGGAAGGAAGGAAGGAAGGAAGGAAGGAAGGAAGGAAGAAAGAAAGAAAGAAAGAAAGAAAGAAAGAAAGAAAGAAAGAAAGAAAGAAAAAGGCAGGAAGGAAGGAAAGAGAGAGAGAGAGAGAAAGAGAGAGAGAAAGAAAGAAAGAGAGAGAGAGAGAGAGAGAGAGAGAGAAAGAAAGAAAGAAAGAAAGAAAGAAAGAAAGAAAGAAAGAAAGAAAGAAAGAGAGATTTTGGAAAGAGAAATTAGTTGGGCAAAAGAAAAACTCAATTACAGGCCTGCCTTCAACATCTACTGGCAAGTCATTCAATTTTTACCTGTTTCAAATATTAAATACTTAAAATGGGTATAACTATATCAAATTTTATTACCTTACGAGGATTACATTTACTAAAGTAAAATATGAAATACATAAGAAAGCACTCTGGAGAACTCAAAATAAATTCAAAAGTATATGTAGACTGATTATTTTGTTGGTTTCATATGTCACATACTGTACTTAGCAATTTATGATACTATCTTATTTAATCCTCATGACAGACTTATGAGGCAAGTAGTGTTACAATGCCTACTTCATGGATAAGGACTAAAGACATCAAAAGGGTTACGGCTATTTGGGAGTGTGGATTTGGATCTACTCTCATGCCAGAACTAGCTCTCTTACGCATTATCTAGCCTCAGCGAGATGATAAAACATTGGTTAACAGGGGAAGGCATTAATATTACAGAGTAATTTCAAGGCTTAACACTCTATGGATATGCCATCAGTGTCATCGTTGGTAGCCTCCGAGGTCACCCCAATGATCTCCATTCCTTAATATTCATGGCCTTTTGTATCCTCTTCTTAAGTGGGAGAGAGATTTCATAAATCACTTCCAATGAACAGAATACAACAGAAGTGAAAAGATACCATTTCTGAGGTAAGGTTATAAAAAGACTGTGGCTTCTATCTTGGGAATTCTTTTTCTCTCTCCTGGTCACTTCACTCTGAGGGAAGCCAGCTACCATATGGCGAGGCAGCCTTGTGGAGAAACTGACATGGTAGCAAGATAGTCTGCCAAAGGCCACATGAATGGGCTTGGACATGGATCTTCTGGGGCCTGCCAACAGCCATGTGTATGATCTTAGAAGCAGATCTTGCCTCAATTGAGCACTGAGGTGACTGTAGTCTTGGACAAAATCTTGACCATCGCCTTGTAAGAGACCCTGGTAATCTGCTCCTGGATTCCTGACCCAAAGAAATTGGGAGATAACAAAAGTTTTTTGTTTTTTTCAGTCACTAAGTTTTGGGGTAATCTTTTATGCAGTAACAAACAAATAATACAAATGTTAACCAACTAGTTAACCTGTGTAAAGTGAATGTCATTTACTAATAAGCACTGAGATGGTGTTAGGCACATAGTAGGCACATTCATTCACTCATTCATTTACTTAATATACATCTGTAGTTCCAGCAGTAAGGGGGTTCCCCACCCAGGGCAGTTTCTTATGAATCTGGAGAAACCAAAGGAGGACAAGGGGAAGGGCAGGTTGGGAGAAAGGATTTTTATTGCTCACAGCTCAGTCTCTTGCTTGGCTTCCCCTGGTATGCTCCCAAGTCCTTCCTCTCTGACCCCTGCTAGCAAACCAGCTTCGCTCCTGCAGCCACAGTGCATGCTCTCTTCTCCCTGCCTGCCCCTTCCAGCAGGAACTCCATGGGTGGGTCCCTGGTGACTGGCAGGCACCAGACCAATTAGGTACCAGGAACAGAGGGGAGGAGACAATAGCCATTTTCCCTTCACCATTTGCCCCAGAATGACTGGAGGCTCTGCCATGGTAGATATCCATTGGTGTGTAAATGGACTAAAGCCAGGCAGGAAATTCTGGAAATTCTGGGTGAAAACTTCCATTTACCTCACAACATCTTTAAACATTTGCTACTATTATCTCATATAATACAATTCATTGCCCTCTAGTAGTCAGAATGACCTTTTAAAAATATAGATCAAGCCAACAAATGTTAGCAAACTTATACAAATGTTAACTTTAGTTTAATAACTAGTGTACTGGAACCTTCTCAAGCCTACCTCCTTCAACACATTCAACAAATACTGAGTTCTCACAGCCAGGCATCAAATGTGGTCCCTGACTTCAAACTGCTGATGGGGCATGGAGTGGAAGGAGAAATATTTCTTAAATAATTAAAAACCAAAATTATTTCTAAAATGCTGAAAAAGGAGTAGATAAAGCACAGTATGAGACAGCCAGAAGAATTCCAATGCCAATCTCCAGATATGAGATTTGGGGCAAATAACTTGTGAGTTTTGGTTTCTTCATCTGAATAGATGATAACACTACTTCTGAAAAGCTTGCAGGATTAAATAAAATAATTCATGGAAAACATCACACAACGCCTCACATAAACTAGGGGTTCAACAAATGACAATTAAATTAGTCTTATTGTCCCTTTTTAAAAAATAGGGAGTCATCTTCCATGTTGCACAGGATTGTTCTGTGTATGAAGACATATATACACAAAATGCTTAGCACAGGACATGGTCTTTTTTTATATGCACGCAGAGTATTAATTCCTATTAGTTTCTGTACACCCTATGAATCATGTTATAGCAATAGGAGATGAAAATAATTTTATTTTAAAAATTTGGGGGGTTCTAATTTTTGTTTAAAACCACTTCTCCATTTTGCTTCTCCAACTGAAGATTTGGTTATCTTATGCAAAGGGCCTTATTATGAGATAGCTGGAAAAAATGGAAAACAGGAATAGGATGGTACATCTGAACATACAACAAAATAGAGTAGAAGATGGTGATTGGAGATCAGAAGTTTGGGATTTTCTCTTTGCCTCTGAGTGGCTACCAATGTCCACCAATAAAAGGAGTGAAACAAATGGTTTCAGCCTCCTAGGTGTTACATAAGCTTAAAATGAGTGGTTACCTAATACAATTATTATTTGTAAATACATTTCTATTATGACATGACAACATGAAGGATTCATGTTCCTTATGAATTCCCTAGAATTTGGCCAAATTTGACCAATCTGTATGACCATTAATATGACTAACATTAACATGTAAGACTAGAAAGACAGACACACACACACACACCCTCCCAAACAAGAAATTAAAAGTCAGTATTAGAGTATATTGGATTTTATAGCTAGAGGAACTTACCATGACCACTAGATGGCACTGGAGTATGGTTTCATCTTTCTATTTCCAGAGTAGTCCTTAGGAAAAACATTTGTAAGCCTATCATAAATTTTCTGAGTCAGTTACTTGCTTATCTGATGTTGTGCTAGGTATAAGACATTCTGATACTCTTTTTCAAGTTCCTGACAATCTCCTGTCAATTAATGAACACACTGCCAGCGCAACCTGAAGCAAACTGATCTTGTCCAGACAAGTGTGTTTCATGATCCCTTGAAGAGCTTCTTATAAGTAAATTTAAGTTTCTACAAATAGATTATAATTTTCAAGTGAATAAAAGCATGATATGTCTCTGCCAAAGCACTGATTCCAGCAGTTCATTTCCTCTAGCAATTCAAATCTCAGTTCTGGCATATCGAGGGTAATACCTGGCAATTCATTCAACAAACGTGTTGATACCAGTATTCCAGGGTCACTTAAGACACTGAGAGGCAGTGGGCAACCCTTGTGGAGCTACATTCTAGTGGAAGAGTCAGATAATAAGCAAATCAATAGACACAATAATTTCATATGCCATGAATTTCATATGTCAGAAAATCTGTGGTTAACATGATTAAGTTAAGTGAGGGCAAGTGGGGGCCAGCTGGTAAGGTGGTCAGAAGTTGACTCTGAAAAGGTGTAGTTTGAGCTGGAACTAGAATGACAAGGAAGAGCCATCCATAGAAAGATGGTTGTCATGCTAGGGATCAAGAGGAAAGAGAACAGTAAGAAAGGAGTTGAGAGAGGCAGGCAGGCCAAACCACAGAGGGACTTAGAATTTGTATTTTATCCTGTTATGCAAGTCATTGAAAGGTTTTAAACGAGCAAACAGCACAACTGGTTTACATTTGTAAAAGATCATTCTGGCTGCTGGAGGGCAACAGATGCATTACACAAGGTAACAACAGCAAGTGTTTTTAAAAGTGTATATTAAGTAAATGAATGAATGAACAACTGGGCCCACTATATATGCTTAACACCAGCTCAGTGTCTATTATTAATTGACATTCACTTTACATATCACATTGATAGTTAGGCACACTCATAAGATAGTGGTTCTCAAGATTTAGCATCCATCACAATTATCTGGAGCACCTATTAGGCACAGATTGCTAGACCACACCCCTAGTCACACCTTCCCACATTACTACCTCCCTCCACAGCTTCTGACTCAGGAGATTTTGGGTGGGGCCCAAGAATCTGCATTTCTAACAAGTTCCCCAATGATACTAATGCCACTGATCTGAGGACCACACTTGGAGAATCACTGCTTTAAAAGTTTGAGCATAAAATGCCAACAGCTGTTAAAACTAAAACAAAACAGGGAGAACTTATTTCAGTTCTTTTATGGCTCAGGCTTCTGGATTTTAGACACCACTTTCATCCTTTTCTTGTATTACTTATGTAATATCATTCATTTCCTGGCCAAGTATTAAAAAAACCCTATGTTCCTTACTAATAGACCCTCAGTTTTGTTCAGAATTATTATATCCAGCTCCACGGTTTAAATCAAGATTGACTTAGCTTCAAATATGGTAACCCCATCCCCTTTAAGCACATCCTCACTATCCCAGCCACCCTGGAGTGGGCATGGGACATGGGTCTAACTAAGGGGAAGTCACAGAAGTGTACTGAAAATTCTGGGGCTTTTCTCCCTAATAAAAAAGAGGAGAAGAAAGCCTTCAATGGTAGAAGACTCTGGTCAGTGAATATTCTCTATGAAGACTCTCTGTCCATAAATACAAATAGTCACAACTTCAAAAATGTGATTACCTGTCAGGCAGTGGTGTGCTGGTAAGTGTATAACAATGGGATTGCTGCAATGAGAAAAAGCTAATTGCTAATTTCCCTGGCATAAATGTTCCCACAAAGACTGACTTCAAGCTACTAATGTGAAGTAACTGAACACAAAAATGGGGAAAGATTTCAAAAATGCCTGGCTCTCATGAGCCAGTAGGAGTTGGCTCCATCAACCATTTGCCAGTCATGCTAAAAAAAACCTAAAGGAAGGGTGTGCCTTATCCCCAAATATAAGGTAAGCAAAGCTAATCTTTCATATTCTTGTGCATGTGATCTCTCCTAAAAAGCCATTTGCATAGACACACAGAACCGAAAAGATTCAAGCACATTGTCTAACACAAAAGAAGACACCCAGACTTATGACTGACGGAATGCCCCCTTGCCATGATTGTGTTTCATTGAAATGTAAGCCTAAAAGGAATTCTCAGGAAAATTTCCTGCATCCTTATAGTACTTTAGAAAGCCGGAATTTTTCTAAGGCTGCTCCACAAACTACTTCTCTTATTCAGCTACCTGGATTTCTCCCTAGGGTTAAAACAATATAATGTTTAAAACAAATAAAAGCAAATTTTATTTAGGGGTAGATCTCAGGAAGTAGCAGGTCCAGTTCCTTCTGTAGACTACAGGCATACCTTACAGCTATTGCAGGCTAAGTTCCAGACCACTCCAATAAAGCAAATATCATAATAAATTGAGACAAATTAAATTTTTGATTTACCAGTGCATATAAAAGTTATGTTTACACCGCAAGTACAAAATTTGCTGTGTATAGATGGGTTCCTGGAAGAAAAGTCATGAAAGATGGCTAAATAAATGTAAAGGCAGACTTCTGTTTCTGAGGATGGTATAGTTTTATGTCAATTCTGTAGTCTATTTTTTAGTCAATTCTGTAGTTTTATGTGGATTCTGTAATCTATTAAGTGTGCAATAGCATTGTCTAAAAAAATGTACATATCTTAATTTAAAAATAGTCAAAAAATGCTAATCATCACCTGGACTTTCAACCAGTCATAGTCTTTTTGCTGTTGGAGGCTCTTGCCTTGAGGTTGATGGCTGATGGCTGATCAGGGTGGTAGCTGTTGAAGCCCGGGATGGCTGTGGCAATTTCTCAAAATAAGTCACCAGTGAAGTCTGCCACATCGATAGACTCTTCTTTTCATGAGCGATTTTTCTGTAGCATGTGATGCTGTTTGATAGCATTTTTCTCTCAGTAGAACTTCTTTCAAATTTGGAGTCAATCCTCTGAAACCCTGCTGATCCTTTATCAACTAAATTTATGTAGTATTCTAAATCCTTTGTTGCCATTTCAACAATCTTCACAACACCTCCACCCAGAATAGATTCCATCTCAGAAATCCACTTTCTTTACTCATCCATAAGAAGCAACTCATCCATTTGAGTTTGATGAGATTGCAGCAATTCAATCACATCTTCAGGCTCCACTTCTAATTCTAATTCTCTTGCTTTTTCCACAACATCTCCAATTAATTCTTCCACTGAAGTCTTGGACCCCTCAAAATCATGCACAGAAGTTGCAATCAACATCTTCCAAACTCATGTTCGTTGATAGTTTTGCCTTTTCCCATGTATCATGAATGTTCATAATGCTTCTAGAGTGGTGAATCCTTTCCAGAAGGTTTTCAATTTTCTTGGCCCAGATCCAAAGTAGGAATCATATGTATATATAGCAGCTACACCCTTATGAAATGTGTTTCTTAAATAATATGACTTGAAAATCAAAATGACTCCTTGGTCCATGGACTGCAGAATAGATGTTGTGTTAGAAGGCATGAAAACAACATCTCATTGTACATTTACATCAAGCTCTTGGGTGACCAGGTGCATTGTAAATGAGCAGTAAGATTTTGAAAGGAATCTTTTTTCTGAGCAGTAGGTCTCAACAGTGGGCTTAAAACATTCAGTAAACCATATTATAAACAGATATGCTGTCATCCAGCCTCTGTTTTTCCACTTACAGAACACAGGCAAGGTAGATTTAGCATAATTGGGCCCTAGGATTGTTGGAATGGCAAATGACCATTGGCTTCACCTTAGAGCCACCAGCTGCATTAGTCCCTAAAAAGAGTCAGCCTCTCTTTTAAAGCTTTGAAGTCAGGCACTGACTTCTCTCTAGCTAGGAGAGTCCTAGATGTCCTCTTCTTCCAATATAAAGCTGTTTCATCTACATTGAAAATCTATTGTTTAGCGCAGCCACCCTCATTACCGATCTTAGCTAGACCTTCTGGATAACCTGCTGCAGCTTCTTTAACAGCACTGGATGCTTCTGCACTTTTATATTATGGAGATGGCTTCTTTTGTTAAACTTCGTAAACCAATCTCTGCTGGCTTCCGACTTTTCTTCTGCAGCTTCCTTAACTCTCTCTGCCTTCAGAGAACTGAAGAGTTAGGGCCTTGCCCTGGATTAGGCTTTCGCTTACAGGAATGATATGACTGGTTTGATCTATTCAGCCCACTAAAACTTTCTCCATATCAACAATAAAGCTGTTATGCTTTTTTATTATCTGTGTGCTCACCAGAGTAACACTTTTACTTTCCTTCAAGAACTTTCTCTTTGCATTCACAGCTTGGCTAACTCTTTGGCATAAGAGACCTGGCTTTTGGCCTGTCTCAGCTTTGACATGCCTTCTTCACTAAGCTTACTCATTTACAGTTTCTGATTTAAAGTGAGCGGTGTGTGACTCTTCCTTTCACTTGAACATGTACAGGCTATTGCAGGGTAATAGAGTGGCTCAATTTCCACATCACTGTGTCTCAGGGAAGAGGGAGGCCCAAGAAAAGGGAAAGAGCTGAGGGAATGGCCAGTCAGTGGAGCAGTCAGACACAACGTTTATCAATTAGATTTGCCATCTTGCATGGTCACAGTTCATCATACCCCAAAACAATTAAAAATAGTAACATCAAAGATCACTGATCACAGTCACCACAACAAATACAGTAATAACAAAAGACTCCCTAAATTCAGTTTTAAAATTGTTCATCTACTGCAACATCTTCATTGTACAGATGAGAAAACTAGGTGCAGAAAAGGGCAATAATTTTCTCATGATTGTAGAACTCATTCATGGGAGAACTGGGCCAGAACCAGGACCTCCTGGTTCCTGGGTCAGGGCTTGGTTCCCTTCATGGGAGCACAGAACTTCAGCTATGTTCCTTCCTAATGTGTGCTATTCCTAATATCTGTCTCCTGGTAAAATCCAACATTTCCAGAAGGTCTTAGAGAACAGAGGCCAAACCCAATCAGCCCAGTAGCTAATTAAAGCAATAAATGCATAAATAATGATATCCCATTTCCTGTGCAGATTCAGAATCTCTATCCTCAAAACACTTGAAAGTCAGAGTAGAAACTGTAAGATTGCACCACTGCGCCCCCTGGCAAAAATATTTGGCTACCCACTGTAAAACTACGAAGAGTATTCAGATTTTGCCTGAGGGCCTGCTGGGTTCTCTGGGAGATCAACCCATGTGAGGTAAAATGGGACCTGAAGAGGCTCAACATGTGTCAAGATTTTCCTAATGCCCCTATGGGAATGTTTCTTGCCCACTCTGTGTATATTATTTGTTCCCACTTACGGCTCCAGGAGAGTTTATCTGGGACAAAACCAAATGAATTAAAATGACATGATTTATTAACATGAGAGACAAAAGAGGAAAGCATTTTCTCTTACAGATTGTTACCTGGAAAAGTAATCCATGACTATTGAAAAGGATGCTTTTACTGGCTACTCCTGACAAATTGTATTTGTCCTTTTATATTTATGTTACTATTAATAAAACTGACATAAAACTATACCATCCTCAGAAACAGAAGTCTGCCTTTACATTTATTTAGCCATCTTTCATGACTTTTCTTCCAGGAACCCATCTATACATAGCAAATTTTGTTACTTTTACTTGCAGGCTGCTCTTTGCCAACTACAGTATGTATCTTTTAATTAAGTAGAAAAGAGATCTTAAAAGCTCACATAAGCCCAGGAAACTCTATTTCTGGCTGACAGCAATGTCTCCTCATTTGCTAGCAAAAGCACAGATTGACAGAACAGAATAGATCAAGAAAATTGATCGTTACTCATATGCTGGATTGAGTCAATATATGTAAATCCATCCCTATTGCTGGAAGGCACTGAGATGCTTGCTGTGCAGAAACAGACACAGTTACAGCCTGTTTTCTAGTCCAAATGCCAGCCTTTCACTTTAATGCAGCAAAACTACAGTTATGTACTCAGAAAGCTCTTTTGTATTCATAACAACTGCAGTCTGAATGTTGTTCAGGACAGAGAAACTGTATTTACGAGCCGCCATCTCTTCCGAGCCAATACAATTTGCAGTAAATACAGTTTAAGTTAGAGCTGTGGTATAGATGCTCTGGGAATTTTCTTTGTGGTTTCACTACATTTTTTGGAAACCTTTTAAATGTTCACTGCTTTCAAGTTCATTTCTTTAAAGTGAACAGCCTCACATGGTTGTTGTGAAGATCAAGTGAAATAATAGATATGAAAAACACTTTGAAAAAAATGTAAAAGCATTATGCAAATGGGAGATGATTATTATGTTTTTGTCTCAAGGTCCTTTTACTTAAGGGCAATGCTCTCTAGTTATCCCAAGGCCTGTTTTAATCTTGATTTAAAATAGTAGAATATTCAAAGGACCAGTGCATGAAACAGAAGGCTTAGGAACATAAAATACACATTATGTGTTTAGATATCCCTTAATATCTTCTCAGAGAAGAATAATTATAAACCTCAGCATATCAAAGAAGAGTCATGTTTCTTTCCTCAGGAATAAGATTCAGTGGTACATGAATTTGAGTCTTTCAAGAGCTCTTACAGTTGCTATCTTCTTTTCTGAGCCTAACCAACCCATTTAAAAGCTAAAGACCATCGTCCATTCTATGCTGTAAATTGCAAGAGGAACACAGTTCATAAACAAATAAAGGTGAACCATCATTTAAGCTGATCTAGCGCTCTCATAATATACACTGGGAATCACAAGGAAAGCCCTTCTGAAACTGAAGCTGAGTGATGGAAATGGGCGGCTGAGTTTGAGGGAGATGCCCCAGGCATAACCCATCAATGTACTTCCCTCCATTCCAGTCACACCAAACAACACAAGTCTCTCTCTATTTCTCTCACCCCAGAGGTGATAAATGCCTCAGTTATCCTGAGCAAGTGGCCAGAAAATTGGCAGAGACAGAATTCCATGTTCGCGTGGGAAGGCATTTTAAATATCTTTTTTTTCAGGTCTCTTTTTTACCAATTATTCCCCACCCATCATTTCATCCCCCTATCTTGTTAACGTTTCCCACTCTACTCAGCCCTTTTCCCTCTGTCTCTGAATATTCTCAGGTCTCCCTGAGTTCTTAACTTTGCTTATCCCATATTTGACTGCTAGCCACTGTGTCTTTCTGACAATCTTTGGTAATCTTTATCAGCTTCCTTGCTTTCTGATACAGAGTAGGCTAATCATATCCATTTCCTGCCTCAGACTTGGAATCATACAAACCCAGGTAGTAGGACATAGTACTTCAAGACTACAGCCTGCGTGGAAGAGATGCTTGTCACATACTTTGGTCACTGTTTCTAGGTCTTTTCAGTGGGCAGAAACAGAAGGCAGCTTTTATAAATCTCCCTATTTCCAATTTCCCCATTTAAAAAATAATCATGTTATCGACCATATCAGAGCATATAGACATTGCATGCTGCTCTGTCTCCTTTATAGTGATTTTTTGGTCTTAACTGTACAGGTAAATTTGTACTTAATGTTTTCCCTGATGGTAAATTTGGTTGTCTGAAGCTCATTTTTTAGTATGGAGAGTTAAATTTTTTTTTCCAATCTTTTATGGGCCAATACTTTTGTAGAGTACAATGAAAATAAATTACTAGAGAAATGATTCCTGTGCTTGGATGTCATGGCAATGTCAAATCACCATAAACGTTTCAAAATGCTTACTTTTAAATTCCATTCTTATTTCATTGTGGTCTGAGAGATTCCTCAGGAAAGGCATATGAGAACAATATTCTCTGTGTTCTTGCATGTTTACATCAGCTTATCAGAGGCTTTTTATACTTAAAGGTTAATTTGGCTCAACATAAGATTCCTTGTTCACATTTTCTTTCCTTAGTTTTCTTAAATATGTTTCCGTGTTTTCCTTGGTCATAAAAGTGTAACTGTTAAAGAATCTGATGGCAATCTAATTTTCTTTCTCTTTTTGCTGAGATGTTGAAAAGATTTTTCTTTACAGGATAGTGTTTGCCATTATAGCTGAATTTCCATTCCTCTGGATATGCAATTTCAAATTGCCTTTAATTTCAGGAAAGTTTTTTGAATTATAATTTCCCTCTTTTTTTATATAATAGAGATTACAAAATGTGTTGTGCCATGGAAACTTTTAGCAGCTTGGTGACACCAATGGACCTTTTCTTAGAATAATATTTTTAGATGCATAAAATGGAATACTTAGAATATCAAAGAAAACTAATATATTCAAATATAGTTCCCAAAATATTTTTAAATTGTGATATAATAATATGCTTATTTCTTTATTAACATATTCAATAATAAGACCTAGTGGCAGACCTAATAACTACCAGATTTAAAGAATGATGAACATAAATGGTATTTGGAGATTTTTTTAAAACTATTAATTGGATATTATTATCACATTTGTGATTAGTTTGAGTAACAAAGTCACAGGTATTCTTAATACTCCTGTGTATTTTGGTGCACTGATAATTAAAATAAAAATATAAAATTTCAGCTAGAGGTTGGCAGAAATGAAGACATTTTTCCCAACCAAGTACACAGACCACCTGAATTTTATCCACAAACCCTGAAGTTCATTACTGTAGGTAACAAACCCATTTATTAGACATATGTTGAATCTTCTAAGCCTATCCTTTCTCACCAATGCTTCTTTTTTAAATGTTTCTTCATACCCTTTTTATTTTTAACATTTTCTTCCTTTCCATGTTCCATTTTTTTCATTGCATTACCCTTTCTGTTTATTTGCTTTTGTGTTCTCCTGGATTCAACTTCATTACAAAAATTATTTTATTATTTTATTCCTAGCTTTTTCTCAATCTGTATAAACTCACTTTTAAAATCTTCTTTAATCACCTCATTTCTGAGTTTTTCTATCTGTGATTTATTGTCACAGCTCCTAGCAGTTGCTTGGTTTCTTTGAGCTCACGTTGGAAACCTAGGTTCAGTTTTCCTCTGTTGTGTGGGCATGTCTTTCCATGTGCCTCCCAGGCCACAGGGAATTTATTCTTCTCCTCATTCTCTTTATTAGACTGCATACTTTTTCCTTTGCTCATATGTAAGTAAATGAGTTTTCATCTACTTTTAGGAGGGAGAAGAGGCCAAAATAACTTTTCTAGATTCAAACTCCCTCTTCTGTTTTTCCCTCAAAGTGATTTTAAAAATACAGCCTTTTACTTTGTGATATCTCCCATTCCTATGCTCCAAAGCCACTTTCATCTGGACTTTTTTGCTCCTTTTGGCCTTGTTCTGCTCAGTTTGGAATCTATTCCGAATAGTTTCTCCTGGAAGGTTTGTTATTATCAATGGTTTACAGGGCCCAGATTGCTCCAGCACTAACAGACTTTGTCAAATGCAACCCCCAGCTCCCCCACATGATTTGATTGGCAAAACTCCCACCCAGTCCAGCTACATTTCCCAGTGAGTACCTCCTGGGGATATGCAGGTGCTCGCCCCCTTCAGAACCTGCATCACCTTCCCTTCTGTCCACAAAGATGCTGATGCTGCCCAAGCTTCGCAGCTTTCAGGTTTCTTTTTTTCAACCCACTCATATTTTGAAGTTTGTGGAGACACCTTAAAACCTACTAATAGAAGCTAGAAAGATAGATATATAGTAGATAGATGATAGGTAGTTATAGTAGCTATAGATACTACCTGTGGGTTCTTGGATTTTATATCCTAGTGGCTCTATTAGCTTTCTTTAGGGCAGTGGTTCTCAACTGGGGATAATTTTGTACTGCAGGGGACATTTACCAATGTCTAGAGATGGTTTTGTTTTCACAACTGGAGATGGGTGAGCATGGAGGCGGTACTGTAAGTATCTAAGTGAATAAAGGCCAGGAATGTTGTTAAACTTCTTACAGTGCACAGGACAGACTCCCGTAACTAGGAATTATCCAACCCAAATTATCAACAGTGCTGAGACAGAAAACCTGGTCTATGGGAATTTGGGGAGATTAAAAATCAAGCCACAGTGACATCTTCCCAGCTGCTTCCCAATCACATCATCAATTATCCACCCAGGAACTTTTTCACTTCTACCCCCTATTATCCACCCCCTAGTTCAGGTCCATATTTTCTTTGACCTGGCTTTGTGGCAGCTTCCTAATTGGCCTGCCTGAAGCCATTCTCCCCTCCTTCCATCCAAATCATCCTATCCATGATGCCAGAGTAATTGTCCGAAAACACAGCTAACATTATGCCAAACATCTGCTCAAAGAGATTCAGTGACTCACCAGTACCTTGTAAATAAAGTTCAAGCCCATTATCTGAAATTCAAAGTTTCCTGTACTGTTCCTTCAGTTTATCCTCTCAACTTATACTCTCTCTACTCCTGTAAACAAAAACTACAACACAGTCAAGTGAGATCTCCACCATTTGACAAATATGTCTCTTTTTTCTACATTCTTTAAGATCACTCTCTCAATTTGTAGTACTTAACCATCCTTCCAGCCCCAGCCTCCAAGCTCCCTTTCATGTGAAGCCTTTCTCCCCCTCTCCACTCCTCTTCTCTCCTCCACTCCCCTGCCGCCCTGCCGACCTCAACCAAAAATGCCCTTTCCCTCCTCTGGATATCTTAACATTTTGGATAACACTTGTCTTATAGCATTAATAAATAAATAAACACACACACACACACACACACACACACACACACACACACCCCTTACTATTTTATAATATAACTGTGGACAAAGATTACATATTTCTCCTCTTGACATTTCCCAAAGCACCTAGCAAAAACTTAACACAGAGTAAAAGCTCAGTAATACTTACTGAATAAATAAATCAATAGAACTGAGTCCTTAAAGAGATAAGATCCACAATTCATCCCCCTGATCAGTGGCAGGGACCACATGACTCTAACTAAAACAAATAGATGGTAATGTGTTCCTAAAACCATTTTGTATAAATGATGCTAAAACCATCATCATTATTAATTAGTACTAACAATTACTGGGATTGGATGTTGGATAGATAGCAATGGACAATCTAACTTAATACTACAACTGTACCTAGGAGAATTTCTAAGCACAGCTATTCATTCAGGTAAAGGCTTAACAAGTGATTAACCAGGTATAAAATTGAATACTAAATATTAATAAAAATTGTTTGATACTCCATCTCCAAAAGCTTCATATCACTAACATCTTAGAAATTTTACTTTTTGGTTATATTTTAAAAGATAATAGGATCATATTCCATAGAAGAGAAATACCGTAAGTCTGAAATATCTTGCCCCAGGCCCCCTTCCTTTTTTTTTTAGTACTACATATTAAATGCTCTTTATAGACTCAGTGTGGCACTAAACATTTCACATGCACATGTATTTCTGCGGGTAGAACATCTCTGGTACTTCCTGATGTAGCATCTTATGAGCACTGAGTGCTTCATAACTTTCAATGGCTTCCCCACCTACCATCCCCAGTCTTCTCTGTTCATTATAGATTTTCACTCTGATGTTTAAAACAGGAATCCTTATAAGTCATTCATGCCACGATGGGAATGGGTTTCGGATTCACTGCCTCCAGAGTCAGAGAGGGGACCATGAGGCCACTGAGCTCTGACAAGGAGAAGGGTCAGGGTGTTTCTGAGAACCAAGTACCACGAGTACATTTTGCCATTTTCATAATTTGGCTAGAGGTCAGGCACTTCTTTGTTTCCCTCTAGCCATTTCTCCATTTTCCATCTTCTTCTGCAACACAACTTGATACAAGCTTTGTGCTTTTAAGTTTCCTGCCCAGAAAAATAGAACCTCAAAATATATTTTTTTACTATCACTTTTTAGAGCAAAAAAGAGGTCTGTAGGAAGAATTACCTATGTGTCATATTTACACGATTAGTATGTGGAGATGACAACTGAAAACAATTCCATTTAATGTTTTTTATGGATATTAAGTGCAGGATGTAGCAGACACCAAATCATTTAGAATAAAAATGTTAAGGATCTAAAAATGTGACAGGTTGTTCGATCCCGCAGTTTTAATCCACATTATTTCAAAATATTCAAGATCATTCCTTTTTTTTCCCTTGGATATGGAAATTATTCTCTGAGATCCAGACTTTATCATGTCTCTGAATACTAAATATCAATTAATGTTAAAAGAGGAAAGCTATGTGAAACATGAAAGATGGGCTTCTTACTCATCTAGTTTCTCTCTGCCTGACACAATGATTTGGGCTAAACTCTTACAATCCTGTTTTAATTTCAGACACTCTCACTCTTGTTATCATATATGGAGGCAGGGGTCTAGTGTCACACTACTGTCTTAAGGTTTGCGCCATGCTGAAACCATCCTTTCATGGAGTCCTTGGCATCTTCAGAAATGGAGACTGCTTTGATGGATTCAATATATACAAAGTCCCACTGTCTAACAAATAGCTGTGCTTTCTTCATTTTGAGATTATTGTTCAGATGAGATTATTATTCAGCAAATAATATTCACTTCCTCCCCCCACTTCCCATTTCCTGGGATGAATATATTTTCCCAACCCTTGATGCTAATAAGCTTGGCTCTGTGACTTGTTTTGGCCTCATGGTAAGCAAAGAATAATGCCCAGCCTCTTGATTTGGGTTTGGCCATCTGTATGGTTTGCTTTGGCAAATAGGATGTGAGTTGAAGTGACACAAGAGTTGAAATAAACTGTATTTTGCCTTAAGAAGAACATACCTTGATATTCTCTTGTTTATGGATGAGATACATGGAGCTGATCTTAATTCAACCTACAGCTTGGGTCCAGATCAACTGAAACCCAGTAGTTCCACAGACACATCAGAAGTGTTTATTGTGTGCCTGGAGCACAACTGTCGTGATTAGCTAAGGCCATCAGTAATCTACTGAAGCCCTTGTAACTTGCTAACTAACAATTGCAATTACTGCTCATTTGGCATCGCTGACTCCAGCCTCCATCATCTCCAAACTCTCTTACTCAACACTGCTACTTCCAGCATCCAAAATCTGTCTTTTAATCATGCTTTCTCTGCGATGTTTTGGATAACTTTATAACTAAGAGCAGGTTTCACAAACTGTGTCTCCAGAAAAGTATCTCTTAAACGATAACAGGTGCTCTTTGATAAAAGATCTGTAGTCATATGTATTTGTGAAACACAGGGTTGAAAAAATGTTAAGTAACTTTTTGTTGTGTGATTTTTTTTTACTGCAAAACGCAGAACCTTTACTGTGTAAATATGTACTGTGTTTATTTAAGTGGAAGGCATGGGAGGCATCATATTTTAAACTTATTGACCCTGGAACCCTTACTTCCCAGGAACACAGATTAACATCTCAAGGGTCACTAGTGTTCCACAGCACAAAATTTGGGAAATGGTAGCGCATGGGCTAAAGTCAAAACCTAGCATGACATTCAGGACCCTCCACAATAGGAGCCAAACATACATTTTTATCATAATATTTTTTTGTTTTTAATTATAAAAATAGTATAATCTCAATGAAAATTTTGAAAGTACAGAAACATAAAAGTAAAAAAATTGTATACAGTCCCATTCTCTAGCTATAACCAGCATTTGATTTCTATTTTATTTTTTCCAGTCTTTATAAATATTTCATCTGCTTATGATCATATGGCACACTAAAATTATAGACTGTTTTTATATTTATAAAAATATATATTACAAATAAAACACATTCTTAGTATTTTATTTCCATTTTCACTATGACACATTTCAAGGAAATAAAATTGTACCTACTATCAGCTTTGCCAGATAGTAACATCTTCATATATATGCCTCAGATTTTTTTCCTCAAGAAAAAAAATTGCAGAAGGGCCAACGCCCTTTGTGTGGTCCCTCCCCAGTTTCATATCCCTTCCTTGCCATCCCAGAGATGACTACCATCTTGAATTTATCATTTCCTGTACACTTTTATAATTCTATGACATATGTTTTTATCCATTAAAAAAATAGGGTTTGACTTTTATGTTTTTAAGTTTATAAAATTGGAATCACACTGTAACTATTCCTTTGTAACTTGCATTTCCTCTCTCAACATTAGGTTTTTGGAGGGTTTTCCACATTGTTCTATGCAGCTCATATTTAGTTATTTTAAATATAGTATAGAATATGTCACAAATTTTTTATCCATTTTTTTCCTTTTGATGGATATTGTATCCAATTTTTTGTCATTGTAAGCAATGCTGCAGCAATCTAAAAATGTAATTGCTGTATCACAGTTATGCACATTATTAACTTTCTAAGATACTGTCATATTAATCTCCAAGGTGGCCAAGTTAATTTATATTCTCACAGTAGGGTGGGAGTTCCAACCAACATCATCACCATTACAGAGGTATAGCCAAACTTTTAAATTATTGCTCACTCTGAGGGGTATGAAAAGATATATTGTGTTTTAATTTTAATTTCTTTTATTACTAATACAGCAGAGTATTTATCCATGTTTACTGGTCATTCAGGTTTCTACTTCTGTGAGTTGCCTGTTCATATCCTTTGAAAAGTATGGTGTTTTTTTATTCAATTCTTTCCTAATTATGAGTAACATATACTTAATTATGAAATACCACAGCAAATTATAAGGAAAAAAATAAAATCACCACAAATCCCACCACCCACTGGTAAACATTATTAACACTTAGCTGCATTTTCCTTATAGTGTTTTAATATACATGATTGTTTTATTTAGTTAAAGTGAGAAGCTGGGAAGAGGGCCTCGGTGACAAAATTTTCCACTGAGTTGTTTATAATCCTTTCCAGATTAAATCCCAAGGAGTGGAATCATTCAATATGTGTATTAAAAATATAGAGCACTGTTAGTCAAGATTTTGGGCATTGAAAAGGGTAGAATATAGATATTTGCTTTATGTTTATTTAGAACAAAATCAAATCCTTTGCTTAGTTATTTTACAGGCTCTTCAACCAAACATTGCGCATAGGTAATACACTGTCAACAAGCATTTAGAGAGTACCCTGAATACTGCCAGGGGTTTCATCTGAAAGGGAACATAGTGGAGCAAATGATACAGCTCAAGAGTCACATATGGTGCTAAAAAAGTGGAAAAAGAGAGCAGAGAGCAACAAGGCTAAGCTAAACCATGCAAGCCCTGTAGGCTTCAAATTTCAAAATCCAATTGTTACTGATTTTAGGATGCAAAGTGTGAATTAATCAGCCCAGTGCTTAGAACTCTTCTTCTTGCTCATTTAAAAAATTCTCCTGCATATTTACAGTATATTTTTAAATGATATCTTAAAGAATACAAGGATCATATCAAGTTGTTTCTGCACCTTTGAATAACAGTGAAGGTCTTTCTATTGTTGTCATGCATGAAAGATAGTCTGGATACTTTTAAAATTCTTGGGTTACAAACTTTTCACCCAAAAGTGCTAAGATTTTTCTCAAATTCTGGCATTTGCTATTATAGAAAGGTTAAGGTCAGTCTTTGTAGGCAACATTTTTCTTTCTGCCTGAGCAAATGTAGGATTTATTTTTATTCTTCTAATTCAAACATTTGGCCAGTGATGTCCAAGTGTACTTCTCTCTTCTCTTTTCTTTGATTTTCTCTAGCATACAGTGAATCCTTCTGTTCTTGATACTTGTCTTTGTATAGCTGAGAGGTTTTTTTACTTAACATATGTTTTTCATTATTGCTTCACTTCCAATAGTTCTTGTCTTCTCTTGAGCACATAACGTCATTAAATTTCAACCACATTCTCTGCCATGTAGAGCCATAATCTTCATCATTTTCATATTTTTATCTTTTTATCTGCATTTTGTAAGAGCACTAGATCTTGTTCAATGTATCATTGATTTGATTTTCTATAGTGTTTATTCTGTTCTTTACTGCTATTCAATTTTATCCAGCTTTTTTATTTTTAAGTTATGAAAGTCCTTTCTTCACTCAAAAATTTTCCTACGCATCTCATCCAGTGTTTCTCACTACAGCTATTTTTTTACTGTTTCACAGAGACAGGATGTCTTGCATTCCACTGCTGATGATCCAATTTCCTAAAATTCTCTTTTGTTTACTGGAACAAATCATTCTCTGAGGTTTTCTCCTTTTCTAAGTCTTCTCTGCATTATACTACTCACAAAAATTAATTTGAGATGGATTAAAGGCGTAAACATAAGATGTATACTACCTGAGGAGAAAACATAGGGAAAAAAATCTTTAACATCAGTCATGGCAATGTTTGTTTTTTTGGATATGACACCAGAAACACCAGAAACAAAGCAAGTATAATTTAATTATGATTAATTATTATTTGTTATATTACATTATTTATTATTATTAATTATTGTATTCATAGTTATTACTTACTATTAATTGTTATTTGGGGTTAATACCTAAAATATATAAGGAACTCATACAACTCAATAGTAAAAACTCAAATAATCCAATAAACAAATGGGAAAAGGACCTGAATATTTTTCCAAACAAGATATGCAATGGACAACAGATACATGAAAAGGTGCTCAGCAGTACTAATAATCAGAGAAAAGCAAATCAAAACCACAATGAGATATTACATCATGCCTGTTAGAATGGCTATTATCAAAAAGACAAGAGATAACAAGTGCTGGGCAAAGATGTGGAGAGAAGGGAAACTTTGTGTACTGTTAGTGGGAATGTAAATTGGTACAGCCACTATGGAAAACAGCATGGAAATTACTCCAAAAATAAAAAATAGATCTACCATCCAGCAACCCCACTTCCAGGTGTATATCCAAAGGAAATAAAATCATTATCTCAAAGAGATATCTGCACCCCCATGTTAACTGCAGCATTATTGACAATGGCCAAGATATCAAAACAATCTAAGTGTCCACTGATAAATGAACGGATAAAGAAAATGTGAGACATATAATATATATATACACATATATGTATAATGGAATATTATTCAGCCATAAATAGAAGGAAATCATGCCTTCGCAACAACATGGATGAACCTTGAGGGCATTCTGCTAAGTGCAATAAATTAGACAGAGAAAGACAAATGCTGTATGATCTCACTGATATGTGATGTCTTTAAAAAAACTAGACACAGAAACAGAGAGTAGATCGGTGGTTGCCAGGGCAGCAGGAGAGGGGGTGGGCAAGAGGGGTATATAGATAAAGGTAGTTAAAGGGTCCAGACTTCCAGTTTTAAGATGAATAAGTTTTGGGGATCTAATGTACAACATGGGGACTATATTTAACAATATAGTAGTGAATAGTTAAAAGCTGCTAAGAGAGTAAATCTTAAGCGTTTTCATTACAAAGGAAAAAAAGGTAACTGTGCGGTGATGGATATACTGACTAACCTTAGTGTGGTAATCGTTCACAATATATACATATATCAAATCATCATGTTATACATCTTAAACTTACACAGCGCTATATGTCAATCACATTGTAATAAAACTGGAGAAAAGGAGAGGAAAAAAATGGAAAAAACACGTGGAAAAGCCTTCTTATTACCAAAGAGAGTGTAAGTCACCTGTTGCATGTTTAGACAAAGGATTATGTCCAAGCAATGGAATAGAGGTGTTCCCAGAGCTGACTGCCAGGTGTTTCCATCTTGCAACAGTCAACATGGGTCTTGCTGATGGCAAGGGTGGGGACCATGGCATCACACTAAAGCTTCATAAATCTGGTACAATCACTGGGAAAAGTCTTTACCATTTTGGAGGTTGCCCTTTGAATTACTAACTATGGCTGCCACTTGTATAAATGCTGAGCCTGTTTCATAGCCTTATTTCCAAGGAAAGGGATTATAAAGCTCTGATTCTCAAACTTTAATAGGCCTATGTATCATCTAAAGATCTTGTTATAATGTAGGCCTGAACTAGGGCCTGTGAATTTGCCTTTCTAAAAAGCTCCAATGTGATGTTGAGGCTGCTATCCAGACCCGAGTTTGAGTAGCAAAGCTAAAAGGTTAAAACAGTAATCCCCAGATTCCCACATATTTCTAAGTCTAACTGTAGAAAAATTCTCCTGACTTTAGTCTCATGACCTCTCATATATAACCTAACTTCCAAACATCAAAAGTCGACACCTATCTACAGCCTTGGAATATTTTCCACAGACCCTGAAAAAGCAGACATAGCTAATAAGCTAGGATAATTGTATCTTTAGTTGTATAGGTATCACCAGAAAGCATGTTTAAAAGGTAGATTCCCTGCACTACTATCCCCAAGGATTTGGTTTCATGGTGCCTAAAATTTGCATTTTTAATAATTTAGCTCAGATAATTTTGATGATGACAGTACTCATACAATCCTTTGAGAAATACTGACCAAGAGATTATGTCCTAGTGTAGTAGAGTTAAGATACAGACTCTACTGCTAAAACAAAGACACCCTAAAACACAATGGCTTAAATAAGATAGATGTTAGCATCTCCTTCATCTAGTAGTCCAAAGATAATGTTATCATGACCCAGGTTCCTATTATCCTATTGTTCTGTCATCTCCTAGGATGTTGTCTTTGACTTCATTTTCAACTCTGAGTCCCTACCACATCTGTAGTACAGTCCACAGAAAGAGAGAAAGAGAAAAATTAAAGAGCAAGCTATTTACTTTTTTCCTGTTTATTTGCTTTATACTTTATTGAAGTATACTTCATATACATTAAACTGCATGTATTTCTAAAGTACACAATTTGGAAAATTTTATCATGTTTGTAATAACCCAAATGTCACTGATAGGTGAATGAATAAGCCATTTCTTTTAAAGCAATGGATACAGATTGTACACACATTAACATCAATAATGAACTAGTCAAAAGGTCACCAAGCTGCAAAGGAGGCTGGATGACATTGTCTCAAACTGGGCATCAAAGTGTGCATCTCCAGTCCTACAGGACTTGTGGGACAGTCAGAAACCCACAACTGCTGGCAGGCCACATGCCTTAAAACTTAGAGCAGGTATTTCCTCCAGCAGGCCTTTTCTGACCCTCAGAGCTGAATTAAGCATCCCTACTTTGCTCACTGAAACCCACTATTCAGAAATATATTACAATACCCAGGATGTTTAGTTATTGAAATGACTGCTTTGTGTCTTCCTCTATATGTCTTCTGTAAACATGTGTCTAGCTTCTTTGTAAACAAATGACAAAGTTGAACTAACCTGATACACTTATGAAGGCTGAAAATGATGATGTCCTTTTTAATATTAATAATGCCAATCTCATATTTAACAGATGCCCCCTATGGGACAAACACTATTCTAGGCCCCTTAAGCATATTACCTCTTCCATTCTTCACAATTCTGTGAGGCAGGAATTATTTCCATTTTACTGATGAACAAACTGAGGCTTGTGGAGGTTATAAAACTTGCTCCAGCTTACAGAACTAACAGGAACCAGAAACAGAATTTATTTATCTGATCCAAAGTCTATTCTCTTTCCACTTCAGCATACCCCTTCTCAACTATCATTTTATGATAATCAATAAGCTAAAAATGCACATCATCCATATTTTAATTTTTTAATCATTTTTATATACTTTACTATTTGCCCTGAAAAAGAATGTTTTTTAGTCTCTTATTCAATACTCATGCCATAAAAGAATTATCAGTAGGGTATTGCTTAAATAAAGTAAGAGCTAATCTTAATTACAACCAGAATCTCATGTCCTAAAAGAACAGAAATTAGAATTCAAGACCTGGCTTATAGCCCATTTTACAGATGGAAAAATTGATACAGAAGGAGACAAAATGATTGCTGGAGTCAATTAAGGCACTGTGTCAATGGGCCTCAGGCTTCCAGTCTCCCAGGGAGGCAACATTTGTTTTGGAAGAACATGGACTCTGCAGCCAAACAATGCATGATTCAAATACTGACTCTGCCATTTGAGTATGTGACCTCAGTTAAGTTTTCTAACTTCTTTGAGACTGTCCTCATGTGCAGAATGAGAATACCTATTTTATAGAAGGGCTGTAAGTATTGGACTTGAATTAATGGAAAATACCTAGTACAGGGCCTGGCACAGAGTAAGTGCTCATTAAAAGTTAGTTCTCTCTCCATCCGAGTCTAGCCTTTTCCTGAAGCACATATTGCCTTTTCCCCTTCTGAACACTCACATAAATGTCTCCTTGTAGAAATCTAGAGCTGAGAGTATATGAAGGAGAGTCCATTCTAAAAGCTTTTTTTTTTAAATTTAAGGAAGAAAAAGTAAAAAGTGCTGAGCCATCTTTCTATTATTCAATCATTAAATATTAATCAATGCCAAAGCATTTGAGGGAGATTTTAGCTGTGACAGGTGAGCTGAAAGTAGAAATTCTGATTTAACGAGGCCTCCCAGCTGCTCTGACAAAATGTCAGGTGCAGGGTGTGGGGAAGAATAATTAACTGATAAACAACCTTCTATAAAAGATCAGTTACTGTGAAATTGAGGACAAAGACAGGTTTCTCTTATTTTCTCCAAAACATTTTTTCTCTTTTTAGGATTTTTCAGTCCTTTCTGAATCGACCCTGATTCAGCACCCCCTAAGTTGGAATGCCCTTAACTGTTTTGTTTAGACTGGGCTATGAAATGATTAGGCTGTTGAAATGATGAATCAGGGAGCGCTGCAGGATTTTTCACAGTCTCTCTGAACAATGCCCCATATCACACTTACACTGACAGGCTGTATTTTTATATTTGACATGTGAGAGGAACATGGAAAATAACACACTGACAGCGCCTTAGATACCAGCCATACATCTTCCTAACACAGATTGATGGGTGGAAAAGAATATTATTTAGTAAGCCCTTCTTAAGCTCTCCAAGGAAAATATATAGATCCACCAGCGGATTGACTTGAAACTCTTATTAACATACCTTATGAACAAGAATCAGAAAGGCCACTACCATCCATTTCTGCACTAGCAAAGAGATGAGAAAAATTAAGAGACACCAATCCAGTGCCCATACATTTTGCACTGATGGTCTGTGGTTTCCTCCTCCCCAGCCTAGGAATCAGAGAGTGGGTGGAATTTCTCCATCGAGGCACATTGGTCTTTCTCAATATCAAACTCAAGGGTGAAAAAGATAACTGCTAGGAAAATTGAAGCCACAGCTATAGCTGTTCAGTGAACAAAGCTGAAATAGAAAAAAAATGGAGATGGAATAACCATGGCTAACTGTGTGACTATGGGGAGACTCAAACAGCCATGTGGGATTGGGTCTGCCACATCCTGGGGTACATAAGGATAAGAGAAGGGACAGGAAAAGACATGACCCCATAGTGGATGTGGTAATGTACTAGAGAATCTCTTCCGGGGAGGCAGGATTTATTCCCACAGTTGCTAGGAATGCTGCTGGTGACAGCGATCGGCTGTCAGTCCTCTTCGGGAAGTGCCTCTTCTGAAGAGAGCTGTCTCACCAAACAGTAGGATGTCTCATGGAGTAACCCACAGCCAGTGACTGGTCAGCACTGGTCAGAAGAGTAAGGGTCTGGCCCATGAGCCCCAAAAGGAACAGCTTTGGAGGGTCATCCCAGCCTTGGAGCCCCATGAGTTATCAAGCATTAAGACTGTATCACAGTCCAACTTCACTGCCTGTCCAACTCTGCTTTCTTCCCTTTTTTAATATAGGTGTCAATCCCATGAGGATCCATAATAATTTCCTGCACACTAATTTCCATCTCAATTTCTAGGAATACCCAAAGTACAATACTCGCTTCATCTACAGCTTCCATAATGTGCTATGTTGACTTGAATATCCCAATAAATAAAATCCTGTGATGCTCAGAACTGTGCATGTACCATCAACCAAATCATTGTGAAACCCAGGTCACAGTCATTGCTGTTTCCAAGAAGGAAAATAAAAACAGAAAGATGAGCACCATCTTGTGGAAGGACCTACCATTCTAAGTTTTAAGCTCTCTCTTAGGTCTAGCATGGGATTTTTGTTTGTTTCTCAGTTTTTCATTATATGAGGCAAAAGCAGGTGCAGAAAACACCCAGGAATTCTAATACCAAAACAGAAACAGGTGAGAGAAATCCTTTTCCTATTGTAGATGATAGAAAAGGGCCAACAGCTAGGTAACCAGACCACAGATTCTTAGGATTACAGAGTAGCTGGGACTCCTGTTTCTAAAGGCAAACAGTGGGATATGAAGACTTTCAACTATCAGTTTACTGAATTTGATGTGCTGGCAAAGGGAACCAAAGACTTGTCTGGAATCTGACAGCAAGGTCTGAGCACTGGGCTCTAAGGGTACCAAGTCATCTCCTGCCCTGGGCCACCTTCTCCTTGCCCTGTTTGCTTCCTTCCCTTCTCGGCTCTCCTTTTGCTTCCTCTGCTTTGGCTTCCTCCTCTTCGGCTCTATTTCCCATTTCCTCTCCCTCCCCCTTCACTGGACTAGTTTTATTGATGGGAATTTCAATTGTATCACACAGATTGCTATTTCAGCAGTAAAGTTCTGATTTGGAAGGGTGAAAGAACTTTTCATCTCTCTGTGCAAATGTGATTCAAATATGGTGAACTAATTTATCCTGTAAAACTTAATTAAAACCAATAAAAAAAGAAGACAGCTCTGGAGGGAGCAGTAACTCCCTTGGCAGACCTGGGTGAGATGCATTCAGTTGGGACTTTTCAAAACTTAACATTTTATTTGGTTCCATGATTTTCAGAGGACTTGGTTTGGTTTTATATGCTACTAAAATGCTTTTAAGTATTTAATAGTTTACTCCAATTGGAGAAAGTTTTGTTAGGCTTCCTCTAAAGTTTCCCACAGGAAAGCCTTGTTTTTTTATTTGTAACTGGAATATTTTGTGGCTTTGGAAATTACCATGAAAATCAAAAATGCTACTTTTGAAGTTTTCCAGATGCAGACAAGTATATTTTCACATATCTTACATCGCATTCCCAGTTTTGAACTGATTTTGTCTGACAGTATGAAAAACAAGGTCAGAGTAGAACTCACAAGAATAGTGACTTTATGTTGAGACCCCATGACACTTTAAGTTTCTTGACGGTAGAATGCTATCTTGATCATTTCCAAAATCCTTCTCACCAGAAAGAGTAGACACCAGTGGATGGACAGATAGGTGGGTAGATGCACAAAATGATGGCTGGATGAATAAACCAATCAATGAATCCCAGCATGATGGGATACACTTGCTTATATTCTTCCTGCTGGAATCAGAATTAGAGGGAGAAGTTGGAGCTGCTCCACTAACCCCAATTAAGAATAGAGGAAGACTACTAAGCATGGAATCCCAATGAAATCTCATAACTAGCACCAAGATTTGTCAATGTAGATGATCCATAAACATTGGATAGACTGAACTGTCACCACCTTTTGATCAAAGTTTGCTTCAAGGGCACTGCAGAGGAGGGCCAATGATGATTATTTCCAATATTTTATTGTGAAAATTTCTAACATATAGAAAAGTTTAAATAATTTTACATGGAAAACCCCTACACCCTGTGATCTACATTCCACCATAAACATTTCACTCTATTTGATTTATCAATACTATCTATCCATCCCCAAACTCATTTAACAATATCCATCCCCAAACTCATTTAACAATATCCATCCCCAAACTCATTTAACAACTCATGTTATATTTTTAAGCATTTCAAATTAAATTGTAGACACTGGTACCCTTCTCCGTAAATATTTCAGCATACATAGCATTAAACAAATATTTTAGTATTTCCCTTTGATGTAAGTGAACATTCACTGAATTGTGACAATTATAAACATCTGTATAACCCAAATCCCTCCCATGGTATAGGACATTACCATCACATCAAAAAATTTAACAGTGGAGATTGAGAGCCTTTGATTTAGTTTCTTTACCTTTTTACCCATAAAGATTCTGGTCTGGTCATTTGAAGAGTTTGAAATTCAATAGGAACTGTCCACCCTCACAAACTGCCTCAGATCTCAAGCATTACAGAGTTGCTTTCCTCTATTCACTTTAGCAAAATCCAAACTCCAAATATGTATTTGATGGCAGAGGAGAGATTTATGTGGATGTACCTTAGCTGAAGGTCCACTAAGCTGGCAAAGAGGCAGGAGAGAATAAAGCAAAATTAAAATCCTAACTTCTTATGTTGATTTAAAAAAAAGCAATATATACATATATTGTCAGAATAACAGGTATGCTTTGGATCTTAATACATGTAGTATTTTCTTTGTACTGGGTGTGCTTGGGACACCAGCTTTCTGGGGGGGACAGGGCAACAACCATCGAGGCCTCTTTGAAGTAGTGCATGTTGCCAAGTTGAATCCAATGCCAAGCTAAATCCCTACCACATGGTACATATAACTTGAATCTCTTCCAAATTCAGGGCTCCTTCTTAAGTAGCTGTGTTGACTACTTTCATCAGGATAATTGCACCTAAGGAAAGGGTACAATTATTTCTACCGAGTGGAATGTTGACATCATTTAATGAAGAATTAATGCATGTGGTGACAAACTATGTATTTAGGGAGGAAATAAAGCAGTTACCAACAAGCTGTTTCCAAGAAATATTTTTTAAGTATGTCTGGTATATTCTTAACTATTCAGAATTAAGCTAATAGGCATTTTCACAGCACACAAGATTTGGCTTCTGTCTAAGGCAGTGCATGCGTATGAATTGCCATAAACCAGGCCTTAATGGATCCTACGTCATGGTGGAAAAGGAGAATAACAATTAAATCAAGCTCAACTGTGCCCACTCATCATATTTCAAAGTGACCTTTTCCAGTCATTGTTCCACACAAATAGTAAACTCACGTCATTCCTCTTTGTGGGCCTGGCAAATTTTAGAAAATTGCAATGCATAAGGATTATAGTTAAAACCTCCAAAGTATTGACTGGGACCTAGAATGGCCACTGATAGATAAGAACCCTAAAATTCCTTCCTTCTTTTATTCATTCAACACATATTGATCGATTAACTATTATATAGAAGGAGTGATGCTAATTGCTGTATAGTAACCCAAAGGAATCTACTATCAAGAGGCTTATAACTCCAGAAGAATCATTCAATCATCCATTCAACAAGTCTCTGCTGGGAACTGCGACTGACTCTGTGGTCCACTGCCCAAATACTCCTTGAAGACCGGCACAGCTTCCCTAGCCTCCAAGAGCGTAGTGTTGATCGTTCACAACTGACTTCCTCTCCAGGAATTGCTCTAGGCTAGGATATGCATGCCACTTTCTGCAGGCATCTACATCCAATGACTGGTGGTGCTAGAATACAAAGCTTCTTCTGGACTCTCCTAGGAAAACTGTGAAGACCATCACAAGTCCAGATCTCACCACAGGTGAGGCCTCTCTTGCAATTGCATCACAATTCAACTTCTCCTGCCCAATTCTGCCACTCTCACTCATCTCAGATGTTGTACTAAAAGCACTCTTCTATTAACCTCCTGCAGGCAAATCTCAAAGTCTTAGAGTTTGTCTGTAGGAAAATGGAAATTTGGTGGCCACAAATTCTCATCTGATCTTAATATCACCCACTGTATACATGTGATGAGGTAATACTTAGCCCGCTTGCATGCTCCTTGGCAGTAAATTATTTATGGCCAATATTGCTTTAAGAAGAGAAACCTCGGGGAGCTCCATGCTAGGAAGAAAGAAGGGAACCTAGAGAGAGGGAAGCAGGGTAGATGGGAGAGCAGAGCCCGGGGCTAAGGGCAGGAGGGAGCAGAGATGGGGCCACCAGCAGAGTCAGCACCTGGAGCAGAGCCTGGAGCCAGGCCAAAGTCTGAGACGGGTGGACAGGAGTCTAATATTTGACCTACAGTCATGAGAATAAAGCTTGGTATGAGCCCCTTTTTACCCTCAAAGTTCTACTGTCATTATTCAGTCTCACAGAATTCATATTGAACTTGCCCAGGGCAGGGAACCCCCTCCTTCCGGAGCAATGCTGTCACCTGAGGGACAGCCTGGGACAGTGCCTGCCAAAGGTGATTCTAGGAAGACAACTATAAAATGGGATTTAGGATCTGGATCACCTAGCTCCAAAATGAGAATCCCATCACTAGTGTGCAGTTATGGTACAAATGCTAAAAATGCTGAGAACTGAGATAAAATGAAAGCCTAAGGGTGAAATATTGCCAACATAAGATGGTATGAGAACCTGTGGGCCTCCTCAGTCAAAGACTCTCAGCTCCTGCAGCCAGGGGGCAGAAAAAGCTGAGGATCAAACCCAGGCAGAGCTAAAGAAGTTTGGATCCTCCACATTAACATGTCTTCTATAGTAAGGGCATGGGCCCTGACTGGGAAGAAATGGGACACGGAGATAACACGGGAACATTTTGGTTGATGCACTAGAAAATCTAGATCCTTTAAATACATTCAGACTCCCCTGATGAATCCTCTAGCTATTCAGAAGTGGTCCACTCCTCTCCCTTAAAGGTTTGCACTTCCCACCCCACTTTTGCTTGAAAATGGTAACACATCTTTTTTTCTTGCAAAATAACACACATTCCTCATGATCTACCTTACC
The DNA here is from genome assembly GCA_032199065.1 of Smutsia gigantea. Taxonomy (NCBI): domain Eukaryota; kingdom Metazoa; phylum Chordata; class Mammalia; order Pholidota; family Manidae; genus Smutsia; species Smutsia gigantea. The sequence goes on from JAVSCE010016025.1 coordinate 47,732, forward strand.
CTCCCTCCTGGCTGTCAGATCATGGAGAAAGTTAAAACAGTCCATCTGGGTAATTCTGGGCTGCTAAACTAGGTTAGAGACTATATATCAAAGAAGCTACAGTACCTAGCCAACATGTACCAGCAGGGGCCAGGAGAGTTTACATGGGATTGCAGCCCGAGTATGCTGTACCAAGAACAGAATGTGAAGTTGGAAAGGGATGGGTTATTCAATATGTGAGCACTCTCCTGTGATCCACAATCTGCACCCCATCACGGATACCGGGGGACAGTGCTAATATGCTGCCAGGATGGTTCTTGGAAGCTTGGACAAAGCACTAGCCCACACCGAATGAAGTAGAATGTGACAGATAGTGAAGGCAGTGATCAAGAGGCTCAGAGAAGTGAGCCTGCTACACTGGATATAACACATAAAACAAGAAAGCACACCCATCTACAGTGTTTTATGGAAGGACCTTAAGGGCTGTGCCAGTGAGAGGGGCACTGGTGTCATCAGGAAGCTCAGTGACAGCTGTCCTGGGCAGTCAGGGTAACGAGATATTATACTGAGGAACTGGACTCCCTCCTGACAGTGGCCATGGGAGGGTCCCAAAATAAAAGAAGCTAGTTGGCTGCACTTAACAGAAAAAAAGCAAGGTAAACACAATTATCATAAGGAATAGTAAGGTCAAAGTGGTGATCAAGAAAGCCCTCCTGCCAAGAACATAGAGATGGCTCCTAGAACACAGCATTCCAAAAGTCAAGATAAATGTGCTGCCTATGAGGGTATTTCTCAAGCTGTACAATGAAAAGAAATTAGGAATGGATGATCAAGAGACGAGGCAGATACCCCAATAAAAATTCACAATCCTTGTCAAATATCCAGACCTGAGCCATTCTCAGACCTGGTCATTGACTGTTGGAAAGATCATGTCCCCAGGAAAAAATATTCTACAATACTATGCCACAGTTACTTGGTAATGATTCCTCCAGTTCTTCCATAAGGGCCCTCTGTCCACTTACTCAAGCAGAGAAAGAGAAATATCCAAACATTTCAAGAACTGTTGAACAAGGATTCCAAATTAACATTAATAGCTGGTGACCCAAATAAAGCATCACCATGGGCCTCTGTTACAGTGGGGATACCTGATAATACATGGAGTTCTGGCCCACATCCTGCTTACTGTGGTTCCACTGGGGTCCACAGACTTCCTCCATTATCATTTCCCCAATCCATGAATATATAATTGGCATGAACATACTTAGTAATTGTCGCAACCTATACATGGCTTCTTCAGTTGGTAGGGCAAGAGCTGTTGTGGTGGGAAAAGCCAAGTAGAAGACTAAGAAACTGCTTCTCTTTCCCCTCCCCAGCCAAGAGAATATGCTGTGACATCCTCTCTGAAGTAAATTACAAGTCATCGCATCTCATAACCCCCACCACTATAAAGGAAGCATAATGCTTGATAGGCCTTTTTAAGTTATGGATACAGCATATTCCACACTTTGAGAATACTCTTCCACTCTTCCATTTACTGGGAGACATGTAAGACGTCCAGCTTTGAATGGGACCCACAGCAGGAAACAGATCTGCAACAGGTCCAAAGTACAGTGTAAGCAGCCCTTCCACTTGGGGCATTACACCTAGCTGACCTTATGGTGTTAGAGGTATTTGTGTTGAGAACAGATGTTGTGTAGAGCTTATGGTAAACTCTAACAGAAGAATGATAATACAGATCCCTAGGTCTATATTTGCAGCAAGGCTCATTCTATGTTCTACAGAGATTTCTAGACCACTTAAAAATAGCTCCTTCATATGCTACTGATTCTTAGTTGAGATGGAGCATCAGACCATGGACCATCCGTGACCATGTGACCAGAGATTCCCATCAGGAGTGGGTTCCCAGACCCAGCAAGTCTTAAGATTCAGAGGCCTCAGCAGTAATCCATGGTAAGATGGAAATGGTACTACTGGTATCAGACACAAGCAAGTCCAGGGGACACAAGTAAGCTACATGTGCAGGTGGCCAGACACCCGGGCCACCCTCCGCTATTGTACCTCTACCGCTCCCTCAGCTTACTCATATGGCCCCATGGTGGCAATAGGGAGGGGGTGGAAGATTGCACATGATCTGGTGATTAAGAAGGAAAAAAGACAAATGAGTTTTATTCTGATGATGCATTGCAAGCTTCCCTGTACTTGCAGCTTAATAGCTTCTTATGAACCCCTGCTTTGTAATTTATTTTTCTGGATACTGGGAATAGAGCAATAAGAAAAACAGACAAAAATTTCTTTCTTCAAGAAGCCTACACTTCAGTGGAGGTGTATGAAACACAAACAAGCAGAAGACACAGTAGATAAAGAGGTGGTAAGTGCTATGGAGGAAAATAAAGAAGGAAGAGGGATTGGAGGTGCCTGGCAGGTACACAGAGGAGGGGGGTCGGAAAGGTCTCCATGAGAAGTTAACTTTTGAGCATAGGACTGAAATACATTTCAGTGGTACTAGCATTCTAGGGAAAAAAAACAAATGCAAAGGCCCTGAGGCAGTGGATAGGCCTGAAATGTCCTAAAAATAGCAAAAGGCCAGTAGGGCTGCAATACAGTGAGAAAGGAGAACAGCTATTGGGGGTGAACTCAGAAAAATAATGGGCTACCAAATTTTCAGGCTTAGAGGTCATTTTAAGGACTCTGAATTTTGCTTTGAGCTGTTGGAGGATTTTGAGCAAGGAATGGACATCATCTTACTTAATACATGAAAATAACTGATTTGGTGTGTGTGTTGAAGACAGACCATTGGGATAAGAATGGGATCCCAAAAGTTACAGGCAGGAGATGATGGTGGCTGGCGTACACCGACATGATAATGATGGAAGTGAGGATAAATTGTATGAATTTGAATTTTTAAGGTCATAAACAATTTGCAGACATATTACATGTAGGGTGAGAGAAATAGACAGGTGAAGGATGATTCTAAAGATTTTTAGCCTAAACTAAAGTGGAAGGCATTTCCATTATTTGAGATGGGGAAAACTGAGGGAGAAGCAGCTTTGAGAAGAGACATGGGGAATTCATTTTTGTGCATATTAAAATTGAGGTATCTATTAGACACCCAAGTGGAGATGTTTGGTATGCTGTGGATCTACAAGTGTGGAGTTCAGGCCTAAGGTATACATTTGAGGGTCATTAGCATGCAGATGATATTTAAAGCCGTCAGGAAAATGGGATCCATAAAGGAGTACAGTTAAGTAGAAGAGCAAAGGAACTCAAGTCATGAGCCCTGGGAGTACCCTATCATTTTTAAGATTGAAGGAATCAGGAGGGATCTGCAGAAGAAATGGAAAAGGAACAGCCCATAAGGTGTGAAAACCAAGTGTGTGTCCTGGAAGCTGAAGTATTTCTAGAGGGATAGAGTGGTTATCAGTGTCAAATGGCTCCAATCAATTAACATGAAGACTAATCAATGATCTGTGGATTTCCCAATGTGCACGACATGGCTGACATTAAGAGAAGTATCAGTATCATTCTTCATCAATACTCAGATCAAGAACACATACTCTGGTGCATCTCTCCCTCTCTGTGTTTTTCTGTCTCTGTCTCTCTCCCTTTTCCTCTCCCTCCATTTCTTTTAAAGTAATGGATGCAGATTGTACACACATTAACATCAATGATGAACTAGTCAAAAGGTTTTGTAGCTCAGCTTGCTGCCTGTCACCTATCTAAATGGGTACACTGGCCCTAGGTCACTTCATAGATGGTGGGGTGATAAAGTTTACTACTGTTCTCATTAAAGATTAAGATTAGGAGATTACATTAAGTCCTGTAACTTACATCATTCAGTGGGTGCTACACTATATATCTACAGATACCAAGTAACTTCTCTTAATGAGATAACCATTCAGACTGCCTGAGATATCCTCAATAAGCGATGTATGCACATGTTCTATTGCCTCATAAATCCTCAGCATTGTGGAGAGCTGTCCTATTTTTAGTTTTCTCATGAAGTATTCATGAAGAGAGTTGTAGACTGCCTGTGTGATTTCACTAACCTTTCTTCAGTGCTCCCAAAGCAGTGGTTTCTTTTTGGTGTACCTGTGGCTTCTGGAAGCTGTGTCCTTCCTGTTTTGTTTCATTTAGCTGGAATCATCTTAGATGAATAATAGGCTGGCATCCTCAAAATGTCAACGTGCGTGAGTGCGTACAAATGCACACATGAACATGTTCCCTCACCATCACTGTTGGACTGAAATCTGGCTTTAAAACTTGTCCCCAAAACCAGGGTCGTTAATTCAGATGTAATTATTTATCTTTTGCATAAATAAGAGAAGATCTTATTTAAAGTTTCCTAATGCATGTAGGCTTTGGCCTGGAGAGCACATTTGAATATATACCTAAAGCATTTGCCCCATTTCAGGCAGAATGTAGTTCTGGTAATAGGCACAGACTAGGTGCTTATAGTTTGGGGCTAAACTATATTGTCATGTGAGAAGGTCTCTTACTCCTGCTGTTCTGAGAAATAATGTACTGTTGGGACACATTCAACCCTGTTCTAGTATTTTACTTTCAGGGGCCCTAACAACTGTTTTCCTAAACTAACACTAATCCTGGGGTAAAGGGCAAGCCATTCCTTTTCATTGCTTTTCAAGCATATGTAAGCAAATGAGCCCAAGTGAAGAAAGCTCTAGTGGGGCTCCTTTGTGAAGATCAGGAAGCTCTCCAGCTCTCAGTGGGCTTTCTAATCCTAACTTTCTCTGGTTGTAAGATGCTTTTTTACAGCTTGCTTTCACACAGGTGACCTTACCAATGTTTCTTGCTGTCCTGTAAGTTTTGGGAATAGAAGACTGATTACATCCTTTTAACAGGTAAAAAAATGGAAGAATTGGATTAAACAGTCGTGGACAGAGGACCACCAGAAATAGTTCTGAGTCACCACTAGATCTCCTTTTCTGTTCATGGCAACCTTTCTGAGACAAATCTGGCTTCAGAGTCAACATATTCCAACTTGGAAACTTATACTGTTCTCTTCCTGGAAGACTCTTCACATGGTTAGTTGTCTTCTCAGCATTTAGCATCAACACAGATGCCATTTGTGCAAAGAGGCTTTTTCTGGCCACTTTGTCTAATATTGCTCTGCAGTCACTCAATCATTTCACACTTTTCCCCTTGATAGCACTGAAATTATTTTCTACATTTACTTCTTCAGGTGTTTGCCTTCCATCTTCCCTACTACAGAGGTATTCTCCATGAAAGCTAAAAGGATGTCTCTCTTGTTCATTCCTGATTCTCCTGAACTTAAAATAGTGCATGACACTTTGGAAAATATTAAATGAATATTTGTTGAATGAATGACTTCCCAATAATTCAATTTACTGAACACTATTAATCAGAAGAAAAGAAAACATCATATATGGGAAAGGTCTTGTATGAGAAATTAGAAGACTGGGGTTCTTGTAGGACTTCCCACTATCTAAAAGTGGCCACATCCTAAAACACTGGATCCTGGATGACAGTATATGGTTGAGATATCCTAGCTTACCTACATCATCACTCAGAGCTTCCCCTGAACTCTGATTTCCTGCCAACGAATTCTCTTCCTGAATTAAGCACATCAGCATTTCCTCACAGAGCACACCTCCAATGATGCCCACTCTTAACCACAGAAAAAAGAGAAAATAGCTCTACCAAAATTATTGACTCAAATATTCCACAAGCCCATGAGGTAACACACTTAATTCCTAAATCTCAGAGTCCTGAACCTAGCTGACTGCAGAAAGCCCAATATTCTAGGTTTCCTTGTCCACACGTTTCTAGAAATCTTCAGAAAATGTTCGTATGATTTTCATCTCTCTCCTAATTGTGGCTTGCCATTGCAGCCAATCCATCCGGCCTCACTCTACTGTTCTGTTCCTCCAAGATCTCCTCTTGCCGAAATCTTGGAAATAAGGCCACTGTTGCTTGACACTGAGCCACTGTGCCTTGGTAACAGACCTTTCCTTCAGATCCGCATGACTGCTGGAGACCAAGATGTAGCTCTTAACATGCACTGAAGACAGGAGAGAACAGACAAGAATAGTAACATAAAAAACTTACAGTCAATATAAGTTATAGAAATCACAGAAGTCTTCCTCTGGGACTTACTGATCTCTTCTCTTTATTATTTCCTTCCTTTTACTTAGTTTGGGTTTGCTTAATTCTTTTTTTACCGTCTTCAAGTGGAAGGTTAGATAATTGATTTTAAACTTTTTCTTTTCCAAAACAAGTTTTTAAATCCGTAAGTTTCCCTCTAAGTAGTGCCTTAACTAAATCTCGCTAATTTTAATATGTCGTGTTTTCATTCAGTGAAAAATATTTTCTAATTTCCCTTGTGATTTCTTCCTTTATCTATAAGTTAATTAGAAATACATGGCTTAACTTCCAAGTATTTGGGGATTTTCCAGGTATCTCTTTTGTTATTGATTTCTATTTTAACTTCATACACAATTTCTAATTTAATTTCAAAATCTTTTAAATTAGTTGAGGTTTATCTTATGGCCTAAAACAGACTCTACCTTGTTGAATGTTCATTATGCACTTTCAGAGAATGTATTCTCTGTAGTTGGGTAATGTGTTCCATATATTTCAATTAAATAAAGCTGGCTGATATTATTGTCTTCTAAATACCTAGTGATGTTTCTGTCTACTTGTTCTAACAGGAAGAGAGTTTTGAAATCTCCTACTGTTACTGCAAATTTATCAATGTGTCCTTCTGGTTCTATCACTTTTTGCTCCATGTATTTTGTACATCTGTTATTAGACCTGTACACATTTTGGATTATTATTTTCCTGTCCTGTTACTTTTAACCTATCTCTTTCTACACAAAGTGTATATATATATGTCTATATTATATATAAATATAGATATATTTAGATGTAGATATGGATATAGATATAGATGATATACATATAGATAGCATATATTTGGGTCTAACATTAATCCAGTCTGACAATCTCTGCCTTAAATTAGAGTATTGAGAATATTTAAATTAAATATAACTATACATATGTATTGTTTAAATCTGCCACCTTGCTATTTATTTTGCATTTATACCTTTTATTCTTTGTGTCTTTTCCCCCTTTTGTGCCTTCTTTCAGACTGGGCATGCTTTATGGCTTTATCTCCACTGTTTGCTTATTAATGCTCTATAACGTGTAAGTGCATCTTTCACTTACCACAGTCTACCTTCAAATATCATATCACTTCACAGATAACGTAAAAATCTTACAGCAGTATACTTTTAAATGCCTGCTGAATTATCTCTGTTTATTGTTATTTTACTTCTACATGAATTATAAGCCCTACACTATTGATTTTCCTTTAAATAGGAAGTTTAAACTTAAACAGTAAATTTCCATTAAAGAAATTTGAAATATCATTTTTCTCACATATTCACCACTTTCAACACTTTTCATTCTTTTGTATAGATCCAAATTATATCTTGTATGTTATTTCAGCCTGAAAAACATTATTTAACATTTCTTGCAGTTAAAGTCTTCAGCCAATGAATATACTTACTTTTGGTTTTTCTGAAAAAGCCTTTATTTTACCTTCATTTGTGGAGGATATTTTTCGTGAATACAGAATTCTAAGTTGACAGTACTTACTTTCAGCACTTTAAGGATGTTGTACCATTGCCCTCTGGCTTACACTGTTTCTCACAAAAAGTCAGTAATTATTCTTATCTTATTCCATTTACATAAGATGCCTCTTCTCTGGCTGCTTTTAAGATTTCTCTTTATGATTTCCCACAATTTTATTACGATATGCTTTGAGGTGTGTGTGTGTTTATCCTGAATTATGTCCATTTAGCTTCTCAAATGTGCAGGTTAATAGGTTCATCAAATATGGAACATTTTTGGCCATTATTTCTTCAAAATAGTGTTTGTACTCTCCCTCTAGTTGAAGGACTCTAATTATAATTTTTAGACCACTTATTGTTGGCTCATAGTTTCCAAAGCTCTGTTTACTGTTTTCATTCTTCTTTCTCTCTTTGCTTCACTTTTTATAATTTCTGTTGCTATGACTTCACATTCATTGATCTTTTCTTTGTAATACCATTCAGTGAAATTTTCATTTCGTATTTTTTCACCTTTAAAAATCTTATTTGTTTCTCCTTTATATATTCCATCCATCCCCTCACCATACCCCAACCCCATGTTTCCTTTAAATGCTTGAGCATATTGGGCATATTTATATACCTTGCCTGATAATTTCATCATCTCTCTTATTTTTTTGTGTCTATCAACTTTTACTGATTTTTTTCTCATTTGGGTTATTTTTATTTCTATGGAATCATCTCCACTCTCCCACAAACATGCAAAAAACACACCCTTTTGAGGAAGAGAGCACATATCCTTTGCACAGAAGCCTGTGGAGCAACACCCATCTCTGGGAAGAAGGGAGGGAAGAGAATTCAGGATAGAGAGTATCCAGAGCTCTCATCCATTAAGGTGATGGCATAGACCTCCAGCTTATATCTCTTGTAGCCCCAGAAGCAGAAAAGCGGCCATTACCTTATTGTACTTCCGGCCCACTGGTGAGTCATGCATCTCTTCATATGTCAAATCCATGAATATCACCAATAGAGGGTCTTTAGTTCCTCATGTATATCTTTAGTTCTCCATCATCATGTCCCACACATTCATCAACTGATCTCTCATGATTTTCTCTAAAGTGCCTCTCTTGGATTGAGGAGAGAAGTTTCTTGATCAGGCTTTTACATTCCATATATAAGTAGAAGGAAATATGATATATTCTGCTCTGTGCCCACTCCCACATCTCCTTGAAGTTCTATCCAACAAGAGGCAGGGATCTATTAGCCAGTATATATAGGATGACTCTCAGGCACTATATATCCATCTCAGGTCCATTGTACTTTTGACCCTGGAAGAGTTCTGGGGAAGCATCAGGGAGGCTGCCACAGAAAGTATTCAGTTTACTATCAATGGTGAACCCATTCTGAAGCCAAAGTCTTCAATCTTGATGTTCATGTCAGCATCCAGAGCAAGTTTTCTGCCTTTATATCCCTACGAGCAATAGTCTTCTGTTGGTAGTACTATATATCAGACATTGACAGAATTCACCTTATTCCTCATTTTTTACATACTGTTGGAGGAGTTATGTTGAGTTTCATCAATGATTTTTATAGCCACCTCTTTTCTGGTCTGGATGTGTTGGACCAAATTAACGTTTTCCAAGTTACCCTTGCTGGTGGTCTCAAGGAGTTAGTAGTTGCCAGTATGGCTGACCTCCTTAGCAGAGCAGCTAAAGGCCAGAAATTGTTCTTTCCTCAGAAGTTGTTCTTTGCCCAGCTTTATGAATGTCACCTTGCATGTGCAGATTGGTGTTTAGCCAAAGATTCAAAAACATTGGACATAAACATGAGCAACTTCTTCATGAACATATCTCACCAAGCAAGGGAAACAAAAGCAAAAATGAGTAAGTGGGACTATATCAAACTAAAAAGCTTCTGTACAGCAAAGGACACCATCAGTAGAACAAAAGACATCCTACAGTATGGGAGAATATATTTATAAATGACATATCCGATAAGGGCTTGACATCCAAATTATATTAAGAGCTCACATACCTCAACAAACAAAAAGCAAATAAGTCAATTAAAAAATGGGCAGAGGAGCTGAACAGACACTTCTCCAAAGAAGAAATTCAGAAGGCCAACAGGCACATGAAAAGATGCTCCACATCACTAATCATCAGAGAAATGCAAATTAAAACCACAATGAGATATCACCTCACACCAGTTAGGATGCCCAACATCCAAAAGATAAATGACAAATATTGCCGAGGATGTGGAGAAAGGGGAACCCTCCTACACTGCTGGTGGGAATGTAAATTAGTTCAACCATTGTGGAAAGCAGTATGGAGGTTCCTCAAAAAACTCAAAATAGAAATACCATTTGACCCAGGAATTCCACTCCTAGGAATTTACCCTAAGAATGCAGCAGCACAGTTTGAAAAAGATAGATGCACCCCTATGTTTGTCGCAGCACTATTTACAATAGCCAAGAAATGGAAGCAACCTAAGTGCCCATCAGTAGATGAATGGATAAAGAAGAGGTGGTACATTTACACAATGGAATATTATTCATCCATAAGAAGAAAACAAATCCTACCATTTGCAACAACATGGATGGAGCTAGAGGGTATTATGCTCAGTGAAATAAGCCAGATGGAGAAAGACAAGTATCAAATGATTTTACTCATCTGTGGAGTATAAAAACAAAGAAAAAACTGAATGAACAAAACAGCAGCAGACTTAAAGAACCCAAGAATGGACTAACAGTTACCAAAGGGAAAGGGACTGGGGAAGATGGGTGGGAAAGGAGGGATAAGGGGGAAAAAGGGGTATTACAATTAGCAAACATAATGTAGTGGGGGGGATACAGGGAAGGCAGTATAACATAGAGAAGACAAGTAATGATTCTATAGCATCTTACTACACTGATGGACAGTGACTATAATGGGGCATGTGGTAGGGACTTGATAATAGGGGGAGTCTAGTAACCATAATGTTGCTCATGTAATTGTACATAAAAAAAAGACTCAAGAACAGGCATAAACATATTTCTGGAGTTACTTCTCTGCATATGTCCCTTCTCTTGGTCATCTGCTTTGCAAATTCTAGCCACTACAGCCTTTCTGAACTCCAATCTCTATGTCTCCAATAATTGTTTTATGTATTTTGTCCAGTTTTCTAATTGTTAACAATGAGAAGACATATCTGGACCCTTTTACTCCCTCATAGGAAGGCAGCCTTTATCTCAGGAGTAACTGACAATAGGGAAGTCCATTCATTTCAGCACAATCCCCACCAGGTTCCACAGAAATTAGACCTTAATATCTGCATCTAATCATCCCTGGACATTACTGCAATAGACAACATCAATATATTTTCCAGTCTGGTTTATTCATTCTGGAAACTATTGCATGTAGGACTTCAGTTAATATAGTCAATCTAATTTCTTCTGGGAGCCCTCTAATAGCACCAAATTAAAACTGTGCTATGATACCTTCAATCTTCTGCATCTTTCTCCTTGACCTCTGCCACAATTAAGGGACAAAAACTCATACCCATCATTCCATGTCTGATCAATATTTTCAAAGATGAATCAATCTAAATCTTTACATGGAAAAAATATTTTTCCCAGGGAAAACATAATACATAAGATGACATTCTAGCTAAAATGGAAACAGTTCTTTTACATTATTATGGAGAAATGTTCAACTTTTGGGTCCACATTGTCTTGAATCTATTTTCAAATTTGCTTTATCTTTGGAAAACTTCAAGGTTTATCAAAGTGGTCTTTCAGTGCAAAATGCATCTGCATAATGACTTTATATCAACAAATTATATGAAAGGAGACTCAGAGAAGAGGCTGAAGTTTTTAAGTTACAATTCTTTCTAGAGTCTAATATCTCTACCAAAGTTTTAGAGATTCACAGGGCTTATTGAAAGCCCTGGGTTAAATTACATTTTTCCACTCGCTCCAGCAGTCTCTATAAAAAAGAATTTTTTCAAAGTTAGTGGCCTACGAAGGGATGTCCAGTTATAAGTTGAAGTCACATGAATGTCTCAACCCATCTTTTGGGCTTTCTCCTTGCTCCTGTTGTTTGGTTCAGAGGCATAATAAGTATTCCTTGGATTTAGTTATGCTGCCATATAATCAATGTTGGTAGTCAACTGGAGATAGATAATACAGTGCAAATTCTCAGATCTCCCTCTCTTATGTACAGAATAATAGTATTACATAGCTCATGCTGCTGTTTTGAAATAACATCAGATTTTTTTTAAAGAGACAGAAAAAGATAAACATGTATCTCTTTGCTTTTTATGGTGTTCCTAATTTAGTTTTATTCAGTTTTATATTCACTATATATATATGAGAAGTATAAAATATATGACCATATGCTTATTTTATATATATACTAATTATACTATATATAATATAGTATACATTATATTATATATAAATAATAAATATATATATTTATATCATATTATATATAAATATAAATTATTTATATATATACATAAAGTAAGAAGACTCAAGATTACTAAGATGTCAGTCTCTCCAACTTGATCTATAGACTTAACAAAATGCCAATCAAAATCCCAGAAAGAAATTTTGTGATTAACATCAAACTGATTCAAAAGTTTATATGGAAAGGCAAAAGACCTATGATAGCCAACAAACTACTGAAGAAAGTCAAAAGACTGACATTACCCAACTTCAAGATTTACTCTAAAGCAACAGTAAGCAACACAATTATGATATTGTTTAGTGAACAGACAAATAGATCAATGGAACAGAATAGAGAGCCCACAGATAGACCCATAACAACTGCTCTTTGACAAAGGAGCAAATGCAACATAATGGAGAAAGGCAGTCTTTTCAACAAATAGTAGGAATAACTGGACATCCACATGCAAAAATACTAATTTAGACTTAACACCTCTCACAAAAATGAACTCAAAATAGGTCATAGATCTAAAGGTAAAACCATAAAACTCCTAGAAGATAATGTAGGAGAAAACCTAGAAAACGTTGGGTGTGAAGATGACTTTTTAGATACAGCATCAAACGTACAATCATGAAAGCCATTGATAAGCTGAATTTTATTAAAATTAAAAACACCTGCTATTTGAAAGACACTGTTAAGAAGAGTATGAACAGACAAGCTACAGACTGGCAGAAAATCTGCAAAACACATAGCTGATAAAGGACATAACCAAAATATATAAAGAATTCTTAAAACTCAACAATACAAAAACAAACAGCACAATTTAAAAATGTGCAAAATATCTGAACATACACTTCATCAAAAATATGTATAGATGGCAAATAAGCATATGAAAAAACATTCAACATCACATATCTTTAGACAATTACAAATTAAAACAATAATAAGATACCACTACACACTTATTTGAATGGCCAAAATCCAAAGCACTGATAATACCAAGTGCTTGTGAGGATGTGGAAAAATAGTAACTCTCATTCATTGTGGTGAAAATGAAAATGGTACAGCCACATTGGAAGACAGTTTGGCAATTTGTTACAAAGCTAACACAATTCAACAGTAACGCTCCTTGGTAAATATCCAATAGATGTGAAAACTTATGTCCACACAAAAATCTGCACTTGAATGTTTATAGCAGCTTCAATCATAACTACCAAAGCACAGATATCCTTCAATATGTGAATGGATGACCAAACTTTGGTACATCCATGCAATGGAATATTATTCAGTGATAAAAATAAGTTATCAAGCCACAAAAATACATTAAGGAATCTTAAATGCATATTACTAAGTGAAAGAATCCAGTCTGAAAGGCTGTATACTAGATGATCCCAGCTATACAGCATTCTGGAAAAGGCAAAGCAGTAAATAGGTCAGTGGTTGTCAGGGGCTTAGGGAGAGAAAGGGAAGGATGAATAGGTAGAGCACAGGTGATTTTTCGGGCAGTGACACTATTCTGTATGATACTGAAAAGGTGGACACACATCATTATACATTTGTCAAAATCCATAGAAGGTGCAACATAGAGTGAGCCCTAATGTAAACCATGAGCTTATTTAATAATAATGTGTTTTTGTTCATCAGTTTTAACAAGAGTACCACATTAAAGCAAGATGTTAATAACAGGGGAAGTGGGATGAGAGGAGTATGGAAAAAAGGCGATATATGGGAGTTCTCTGTACTTTCTGATCAATTTTCTGTAAACCTAAAAATATTCTAAAATATATTTTTAAAATCAAGTCAATTGGATATACATGAATTGGATATACTGAGTTGGATTTGTTTTCACATATGCTTATGTCAGGCTCATGATCCAACTCTAACGGAGCTTTGCCTACCTCAGTGGTCTAGGTGTTTACCTTCTGGATGTCAGTAACAGTCTTTAAGGTGTGATATCTTGTACATATATAATGATTAATTATTACACTTATTATATGTGTGGTGTGGTGGTTAACAAGATTCAGAAGAGAAACTGGTTCAAATCTTGTTTCCAGTATTTCTAGCAGCAAATTGCTAGTAAAGTTACTAAACCCATACACTTTGATTCCTTCATCTATACCAAAGATATAAAAAGTGTGAAGTTTAAATGAGCTAATAAAATCACAGAAAAAATGCTTGGGCCATAGAGCCACTTAATAAATGTTAACTGTTATTTTAGTTATGTATTATTTCTTTGGTTTTTATACATTGTCTATATGAGTTGTGTGTGTATCTCTCTGTTTTAACTCCCCAACCAGACAGCAGATCTCTATTTTAAATATCTTAAAAAGCAAAACAAAAAACTTGGAGTTAAACAGTGGACCATGTAGGTGCCAGGTGCATATTAAGTATTTTTTATGGATGTTTAAATAAATATAAAACAGAGGAATGGTTTGAGGAAAATAAAGAAGGGAATATTTTCAAAGTATCTTTTTATTTGACACATCAATAAAAATAATCTTACTTTTTGCCATATTGTCTGGAAAGACATTTTATCTACACCTTTGTCTCAAGAGGTCTTTTTTTATTTCTCGGTGTATTTATATATCAGCATTGAATGTCAGCTAGATTCTTTTCTTGATAACTTTAAAGTGGAGCTAAAAGAAGAATCAGCCTCACAGAGAAAATGTACTCACCAGGAACTCCTTCATGGAACACAACATGCTAACAAGTGAAGGGATGAAATTTTAAAGGACAATTCTGAATTCCAGTTTGGGAGTGCCTAGTTTCAAAGATCACTGGTGGTATAACATTTCATTGGATTAAATATTGACTAATAACAAACCCTGCAAAGCACAATGTAAATCATACTTATCTTTCCTAAACCCTAAAAAGAGACGATCAAAACTGAATTGCTCCAAAATGAAGGAACACAAACATATCAATCAAGATCCATCGGTTTTCTAGGTGATGGAGAGAATCCCATTCTTCCTTTTGAATGATGTAATACATTTATAAATGAAGATGTTTGCACCACAATTTTTAAGTGTCATAAAAGGTTAAATGTCAATGACAAAGAATTGCCTTTCTTCTCCTAATAATGTCCCCTTGAGTCACTTTTGCTTAATAAAAGCATATGATTCATTGGTAAATAACTGCCTTATTTTTGGTGTACCATCCAAAAGACTGGATTAATAATAAGAAGAATAAAAGTAACATGTGATGTTTAGTATGAATTTTCTCATTTAATCCTCCAAACCCATGCAGTAAGATATTTTTATTATTTTTTTGCATATAGAAGACTGAAGCTGAAAGAAGAAAAACAACTTATCCAAGGCCTAATTACTAAGTAATGAAAAAGCTGAAATATGTTTCATTCATTAGCCTGCCTTTCTTTTGGCTACCTGGATCTCACACCAAAGTAGCAGTAGACTTAACTTTCCATTCCCTTATCTCTCCTACCTGTAAGCACAACTTCTCTATGCTGTGTCCTTTTGCCTAAAAGCTTGACTGGTGATGTGACAATGAATAAGTTACAACAACTTATCCCAACTAAAATGTTAGCCAGTTGTTGTTGCCTCTCAACAAAAATATCCTGCCTTTGGTTAGATATATGAAAGCCTGTATATAGTATCAAAATAATTTCAGAAACCAGGGCCAGTCAGAAGGAAAAGTATTTTAGCTTTGGGGTTAGTTCTGGGAGATAAAGGAACCTCCCTTCATCATTTTACCAATATATGGGAAGTATTTTTTCTACCTATGAACAGTCCATATTGATTTTTTAAAATACTGATACACAATTTGGGTATCAACTATCTGTATGCGTCTCTTTACATATAGCAAACAATGTGAATCCTAACTATACTGAGAAAGAAGGGAATAATGCAGACAGGAAAACTCATGTGGAAGGAACTATGGATATGAATTTAATTGTCTAGACTAGTGTTTCTTAAAGTATATTCCATAAAATGTTAATGAAAAGATGTGAAGTGATATAATTCCAAAACATGTTTGAAAAATACTGTTTATTACAGTATATCTTTGAGACTCAAAAATATAAAGGCTCTTAGAGGCCCCACAGTAAATCAACAAGTTAATCTTTGTTTGAGTCAGTGTTACCAAATACAGTAACATTGATAGGTATTAGGGTTCCATGGAACACACTTTGAGAAACATGAGTGTAATCACTGAAGAGAGAAAGGAGAATAAAATGGAACAGTAGTGGTTGGATTCAGATCATAAAGTACAGGTGGTTTCCACCTGGAATCTGGATTGAGTAGAGTCAAACTACTATGCATCTGGATGGTGTTTTAGTCATCATAGACAGACTGCTGGAAAATCCCCCCAGATCTCAATAGTTGATTTTATAACTTATGTGACAATTCAGTGTGTTAATTGGTAATTTAAGGACCCAGGATTCTTCCATTGTGTACCTCCAACATCCTCTAGGGGCCACAAATTTACCTTCTAGGGTCTCAGCATCAGATGGGGAAATGGAGAGACTGAAGGCTCTAACAGGATACGTTTGGGTCCAAACTTGGGACTGGTGTGCTGCACTTCTATTACCTAGAGGTCTGTTAGGTGGCCACACGTTACTACAAAGGAGACTGAGTAATGTAGTCTGGCAGTATGCCCCATGAGAAAAGAACATTATATAGGCAACTATTCTTTGCTACAGATGGAATTAGAATCTGATTGAAGTCACAGAAAACCTTGGTCCCAGAACCAAGGTTGGGCCTGCCCTTCAAACGGCAAACAAATTTCCCATGGAGATGAGAGTTTATGTTTTTAGCTTGGAACTAAGAATCTTGTGTTAATGAGCATCAATCTATTTCTCTGCCTACTTCAAAAAGGAACTGACTGTACCTCCTAAATTACAAAATGAGAAAGTAGGATCTGGAGAAGATTAAAGAATGAAGCCGCATCAGCATTTAAGGCTTCTGGTCCCTATAAAACAATGATTTTGGTCAGTTAAAAAAGGAGACTTTCTTAAAAGCCTATGACCATAAAATGATAGGAAGGATATGAGAATGTCTATTTATCAGTTCAGTGTACAGAGCTCTTTTTTCTTCCTTGACAAGAGTCTTACTAAATATGTCCAGAACATTTATTCACACAAGAGGCTAGAACAGATGTTATATAAATGGACTTTCAAATAACTGATGAGTCACAATAATGCCTTACATTAATTTGAGCATATGTCGCACATCCAAGTCACAGCTTTCGTATAGGTGGGTATGTGTGCATGGTTGTTATAAATACACATACAGACACTGGGTCACCTACACAAGGAATAAGTATTGTCAAAGCTCTACCAATGGCTTGATATAGCAAGGGACTAAGTACTGAGGCAGTCTTATTCATTAAATGTGAAATTCAAGTATCAATCGGTAACTCATTTGCTGGAAGTTCCAGGAATGCAGTGGTCAGTTAAGTAAAATAACTGTTGACTTGGCAGGAAGGAATAAAGTAGGATTTGGAAGAAAGATTTCCCCTGAATGCTGCCTTTGGTGAGAAAATGTTACTGTCACCTCATGGGTAAAATTGCAAAATTTCCAGAATCTCTCGTCTGAAGTTAGTGCATCTCCATATCAATAGGTGTTTCCAAGCTGTGGAGAGAAGTCGTTCAACTACATATCAATAGGTGATCAAGTGCACACCAGGACCAGTGAGGTTTGGTGGGGTCCTTTTGCAGCCGGGTCACAGGAGACATGGGCAAGCAGAAGTAGACGATTGCTTGTGAACAATAAACGGGTTTCTCCCACTTTATTTCTCCCTTTGACTGATTTCGGCTTCAAAGGCAATTTGTCCCAGGCTGGGAACATATTTTCCCCCCAGAGTTACATGCTTCAAAGGCTGTGCTTCAGGGGCACTAACTCCAGCAAATGAGATACCTCTTCCATGTTCCTGGATACTGTCTCGGATTTCCACCTCCTACTGTTTCTGGTCACCAATGAAGTCATGCCTTTGCAGGACAGCATCAGCTTGCTGCTGGAGGCCATGAGGACCAGAAATGAAGAGCTTGCCCAGACGTGGAAGAAGTCTGAGCAGTGGGCCACTATTGAGCAGCTGTGCAGCACAGTCGGTGTGTCCCTTCCAGGCCTGCCCGACTTTGGAGCCGTTGGGGGCTCCACGCATGCCGCCACAGCCTCCATGTGGGCCTGCCAGCACTGCACCTTCATGAACCAGCCAGGCACCGGCCACTGCGAGATGTGCAGTCTTCCCAGGACCTAGGGGTCCAGGCCCCACCAGCGGGACTGGGCCTGCCCTGCTCTCCCTGAAGCCAGGATCGATGTGACCATGCCCACCGTGGGCAGCCCTGAAGGGCAGGGTGGGATGGTGGCCCTGGGTCTCTGACTCATGGAGCTTTTGGCACCAGCCGCCTCGCTGGAGGTAGGGAGGCAGGCTGGAGCTGTGCAGGCTGAAACCCGTCTCCTAGTGGGGGCGCAGGGCAGCCCCTCCTGGATGTAGCAGCCCCTCGATGGTAGAAGGACTGGGTGCCTCTTAGTCACTGCCTGGAGCTGACGGGCATTGGGAGGGCCTGCTGCTGCCTCCCAGTGTTCTTTTTCCTTCCTTTTGGATGCTTTTTGTTCTTGCCCCTCCCTGGTGTTGGGTGGGCCTCTGGGGCCGACCCTGCCTGTGAGGGCCACTCCTTCCCCTGCTGGTATGGCGAGTGGCTGCGGGCTCCCCAGCCCCGTCCCCTGATCTGCAGATTGATCTTCCCACCTTTTCTGGATCCCTGGGAAGGACATAGTATCACCCCCATTTTACAGATAGAAAAACTAGAGGTTAAGGGTACAGCAGAAAATAATGGTTATAGAGTTTCAACCTTGATCTTTTTGGTTCCAACATCTGCCTTTTGCCTACTGCTTCATTCTGTATACCCCCTCTAAACTGGCTGAAAGCAACTCATAGTGACATATCCTGATTTCTGAACCATTTCCAACCAAAGATATCATTTCCTGAAATATATCCATGAAAAGCTATTATACTTTGCTATCTCAAAGAGTAATTTTCCTTAGAGATATTGAGTTTCTTTTTGCTAAATGGCAGAGTATACCCAGACCTTGCCATTTTTTTTTGCTTAAATAACTTCTATAAATGCACATTTTCTGAAGATGTATAAAAAATTCTCCCTGTTTTCTAAGCTATTGTGACTGTGTAATGGAAAATAAGATTGAGAAAAATCATATAAAAACATCTAAACAGCTGGTTGAAAATAAATCTGTTCTATGCCACATATGCCTTATGTATAGGCAATATAATTACTTAATAAATATTTATTGAATGAAAGAATGACTAGGGACTTCATATGGCATTTGGAAAGTACTTGGGAATATAGAAAACAAATCTTGCCTTGTTTCGTTCTCTCCATTTTTCTGGTTGAGTGGTATCAAATAAGAATCAGTAGGAAATTCATTGGCCTTAATAATAGGCAATAACTTGGCTTAATAATAGATAATAGTTTTCTCTAGCAGTATAAAATATGTGACCACAACATAATGAGACATATTTTGAATAAACACTCCAAATCAACTTATCAGAATGAATATTATTCTTAAATTATTATATTAAGAGGCAATAATATCATTGCAATAATATCATTTCAACAATGATACCATGTTTTCAAACATTGTGGGATTGCCACAAGTGAAACGGCTTTCATAGAGGCAGGGGTGAAGCCA
The DNA here is from genome assembly GCA_032199065.1 of Smutsia gigantea. Lineage (NCBI taxonomy): Eukaryota > Metazoa > Chordata > Mammalia > Pholidota > Manidae > Smutsia > Smutsia gigantea. Next base: position 67,391 of record JAVSCE010016025.1, read on the forward strand.
ACACTGGCAGGAAGGAATCCAGTGAATAAAATCCTGCCTGAACCTCTGGGGAAGTAACCCAGGGACCACAACTACAAAAGGCTCTCATAAGGGAATTTTTAACAGTTGAGATTGAGAGCACCTGGCTCCAAATAACTTAGCCACTAGGAAAAACATGTAAAATAAACATTTTAGACATATACTAGAGACTGTCTGCCAAATAGCTGCTTCTGACTATTGCTTTCTCCTCATTCTCAACAGGGGTAAAATGGACTTAAGACCTGCCAAAATCACCACAGCAAACAAACTACCCCTTCACCTATCAGCTGGGCCTGAAATATTTGAGCGCTTAGTCACACAATCTTTCACAAAATTCACTTTCATTCCTAACACTTGGAAAATGCAGAAATCTTCTTCTTTCCATAAGAATGAACAGATAAAAATCTTGAGGTATATTAAAAAATATTCAGTAGTTGAAAAGGAGGAGGGATTAGAGATAGAGACACACACATATTGTTGCACGTATACAATATTTTATATGTGCTATCTTAAAAAGGATTAATCAACATGGTAGAAAACCTAGATGACCTTGGGTATAGTGATAACTTTTTAGAAACGATATCAACTGCATGATTCATGAAGAAATAATTGAGGATTTCACTGAAATAAAACACTTTTGCTATGTGAAAGACAACTGTTAAGAGAATGAATAGGAAAGCCACAGACTGGTAGAAAATATTTGCAAAAGACTTATCTGGTAAAGGATTGTTATCCAAAATACATAAAGAATTCTTAAAACTCAACAGTAAGAAAACAACCAACCAGATTAAAATATGGAACAAAGCCCATAACAGATTCTTCATTGAAAAAGATAGACAGATAGCAAATAAGCATATATTCCACATCATATATCATCAAGGAAATACAAATTAAAACAATGAGATGCTACTACACCCCTATAAGGATGACCAAAATCCAAAACACTGACACTACCACATGCTGATGAGGATGTGGAACAATAGGAGTTCTCATTCATTGCTGGTGGGAATGCAAAATGTTACAGCCATTTTGGAAGAAAGGTTGGTGATTTCTTGCAAAACCAAACATACTTTTACCTTAAGATCCAGCAATTATGCTCCTTGGCATTTACCCACAGGAGTTGAAAACATATCCACACAAAAACCTGCACATGGATGTTTATAGAAACTTTATTAAAAATTGCTAAAATGTGGAAGCAACCAAGAAGTCCTCTAGTAGGTGAATGGATAAATAAACTCTGGTAGCTATGTTGGTACCTAATGTTATTCAGTCCTAAAAAGAAATTAACTCACCAAGCCATGAAAAGATATGGAGGGACATTAGATGCTTATTGCTAAATGAAAGAAGCCAATCTGAAAAGGCTATACACTGTGTGATTCCAGCTATATGACAGTCTGGAGGAAGTGAAACTACAGAGACAGTAAAAAAAGATCAGTGGTTTCCAAGGGCTTTGGAGGTGATGGTGGGCAGGAAAGAGTAGGTGGAACACAGAGGACTTTTAGGGCACTGAAAATATCTTGTATGATACTATATGGTAGATACATGTCATTATAAATTTCTCCAAGCCCACAGGAAGTACACCACTAAGACTGAACCCTAATGTGACCTACAGACTTCACATGATCATGATGTATTAATGTAGGCTCATCTAGTTTAATAAATGTACGACCCTGGTGAGTGATGTTGATAAAGGGGGAAGCTATGCATGTGGGGGGTCAGGGGATATAGGGGAAATCTCTACTTTCCATTCAATTTTGCCAAGAATTAAAACTGCTCTAAAAAAACTGTCTTTCGAAAGAAAAAAAAATGAGTAGTAGTCAAAAGAGGTGAAAAGAAAACGCATGTGGACTGGAGTCACAAATTAATTAGTAAAGGTGTTGTGTTTTTTCCTATTGAAAAAAAAGGATAAATCAAAAATATGGTTTCATCATTTATATTATCCCTAAAGATAACAGAGAAATACAACATGATTAATAGAGAAAACGTAGGAAAGGGATAAAAAGAAATAGCAAGGAATTAAAAAAAATAATATGTGAAATAAAATTAGAGGTAGAAAATGTCATTTCACAATAAACACAAATAGGATAAGTTTTTCCATTAACTGACAAAAATTCCCAGAAATATTAAAAAGTAAAATCTAGCTATGTTATTTATAATAGGCATATTCCCAATGAATTAATAGAAAACATTTTAAAGGAAAGGATAGGAGGTTTTTAAAAAGAAGACATTCATAAGAATATTAGAAATAAGGAAAATGCCACCAGACTGTACTTTTTTAAATTAGGGAAGATTAAATATATAGAGATATATAGATACATATATCTCACATTGACAAAGAAAACAGAAATATGCTTTCCAATACATATGCAGAAGAGGTCAGCCTGACAAGAAAGAAGCAATTTTATCCATGAAGAACTTGCAAGCAAAATGTCAATGAGTACAGGAAGAAAAAAACAGATAGATTTTAGAAATATAAGGATCACTTACAAAGGAACTAAGCCATTCATGCTCCTCTTAGTACACAGAAGAGCAATTTCAGATATTCGCTCCATGGTAAAGCCATGGGAACTGAGCTCTGGTAATAATGAGAGTCAAAGCAATAAAGTTTGAACTAGACAAACAGAATGACAACTGTAAGAGTTGCTCGATAAGAGGAGATTCAGAAGGGGGAGTTGATCACCAACTAGTCCTAAAGATGGTGGACCCCAAGTGGAGTTTATAGGGAAACCTGGAAAGTCACGTATATGAGACACAAGTGAGACTGCACAGGGAGGCACACAGAGAGAGCTATAGGAAGACATTGCCTGCGTGTGGATAATGTCTTTGTGGGTCTTCATCTGAGCATCTGGTTGGTGTTGGGCCTGGGGCTGCTATCAGTTAGTAAGGTCAGCAGTTTGCAGTAAAGAATAAGGACCATCCAGAACCCTCTGGGCACTTTTGTATCTATTTTCCACCATATTTTCCTGCGACGACTATAAGGGAATAATGGCCACTATTTTGCTCCCACCTTCCAAACTTTCATGAGAGTCCTTCTTTTGACCAAATCTTTCTCAGAATCATATAGGGGAAGGAATTCTGGGAAATGCAGTACTCAGGTTCATCAAAATGACAAGGGAACAATCCAGCTAGGCTGGCTGAAGCTGCGAGAGGGAGATGGCAGTATCTGGTCTGGAGATGGGAGAAAAGTCAAAATTGAGAAAACTGCTAATCTACAACCAGCAAAGGAAAAAAGAGAGAGAAAGACAAGTATACCCACGAAAAATGTACAATAAAGCACTTTCTATCTCCCAGATTAATAGTTTCATTATTTGGCAATCTGGTTAGAGTAACTTTTATCAATGTAATATAACTATTCTTGATACTGATAAAAGACACAATCCAAAAAACAGATATAGAAGTCATTAACCTTTCTTTACCACAAAACAGAGAAGAAAAGATATAAAGCTAAAACTATAAAATTAACAGGATAAATGGCCAATTTCAAAAGCATTGAAGCGCCTTTAGCCATGACTCTCAGAAATCAACTGATCGAGGAGCCAAAAAAAATAATGATATAGAACATTTGAATTACGTAACTATCAACTTTGACTTAATATCAATTTATAGAATTCAGTATTTAGAGAATAAAATTCTTGCCTAATATCTAAGGAACATTTATTAAATTTGTCCATATAGTAGGCCATTAAAAAGTCAAAAAGTGTAATGAAGCAGAAAACGACAAGCCATATTCTTTAACAGTAAGATAATGAAATAAGGAATTTCAAAGAATTACTGCATATATTACACATTTATAGCCACATTGATGTTTAAAATATTCTCTGAATAACTCTTGAATTAAATAGCAATAAATATTTAAATAATAAACCATTTCAGATGTTAATAAAAGCAAGAATACTCACTGTATATCCAAATCTATAAGAAGTATTCAAAGATGTATTTAGAGAAAAATTTATAAATTAAAACATACGTATTGAATGTACATATACAGAAGAATTCTTTTAAATGAATTCTTTCCCCGCAAAGTTGTAGGATACAAAATTAACATACAAAAATCAATTTTACTTCTGTGTACTAACAATGAAAATTCTGAAAGAGAAATTAAGGAAACAGTCTCATTTGCAAAAATAATATCAAAAAGAATAAGACATATAAGAATAAATTTAACCAAGAGGATAAAAGAGTTGACAGTGAAAACTACACAAAAATGTTGAAGGAAATTAAAGAAGATACAAATAAATGGAAATGCGTGCTGTGGTCACAGATGGGGGATGAATATTGCTAAAATATCCATACTATGCAAGCTAATCTACAGAGTCAATATAATCCCTATCTGAATCCCAATGACATTTTTTTCAAAATAGAAAGAAATGTCCAAAAATTCATATGGCCTCTCAAAGGACCCTGAATAGTCAAAACAATACTGAGAATGCATAACAAAGCTAGAGAAAAGGATACTTCCTAAAGGCTGTAGGAAAGAATACTTCCTTGTTTTTTGGTGTTTTTTTGTCAATCTTTGATGCAGATAAACAAAACTTAATTTTAGTGACCTTGAGTAAGAAAGTGAAATTTTAGAGTCTTTGCCCAGAGTCGCCATGGTTTCCTGCTCCAACAATGTTTGGACAAAACCCAGAGCTAGTCCCCCTTTCCGGCAGGCCCCCTCAGAGCCAGCCGTCAGCCATCTTCTCACAGCACCCTGGGGCCACCTCCAAGCTCCCACCACTCCAGCACCCCACAGCCTCTGCCTCCACAGCCTCTCCTCTGCCACCCTCTGTGACAACCACATCCCCCTCACATGTCCACCAGAACACGAGGACTCAGGCCACCATCAACAGGCTGATCAACCTGGAGCTCTATACCTGCTGTATCTACCTGTCCATATCTTACTACTTTGTGATCAGGTGGCTTTGAAGAACTTTACCAAATATTTTCTTCACCAGTCTCATGAGGAGAAAGAATCTGCTGGGAAACTGATGAAGTTGTAGGACCAGCAAAGTGGTCAAATCTTCCTTCAGGATATCAAGAAACCAGACTGTGAAGACTAGAAGAATGGGCTGAATGCAATAGAGTGTGCATTGCACTTGGAAAAAAAGTATGAATTAGTCACTACTAGACCTGCACAAACTGGCCACTGACAAAAATGACCTTCATTTGTGTGACTTCATTGAGACTCATTACCTGAATAAGCAGGTGAAATCCATTAAAGAATTGGATGACCACATAACTAATTTATGCAAGATGGGGGGCCCCGAATCTGGCATGGCAGAGTATCTCTTTGACAAGCACACCTTGGGAGACAGTGATAACCAGAGCTAAGTCTTAGGCTGGCTTCCCAGAGTCACAAGGGTGACTTTCCTGCTTCCCAAGGCAGTGCGTGCACATTGGGGTTACTTTTACCTTTTCTGTAAGTTGTACCAAAACATCTACTTGAGTCCTTTCATTTTTACCATTCCTTCAAATAAAGAAATTTGATACCCCCCCAAAATGTGAAATTTTATCATAAGGCTACTCTGACATGCAAAAGCAGAGACTTCACAGTGACTGGAACTGAGTGACCCTCACTTTATCCATATCCTTTAATTCCCACAGCATGAGCTCTTGCCACTGTCTTCCTGTGCACATCTGCTTTCTTCTTTTCTGTCTACACACCTTCTTCTTCATGTCCACAGGCATCCTCAGCTCCCATTTATATGTTCTCAGTTCCAGGTACACACAGGGGCCACCCAACTCTCCATCCCAATTCCAAATCCCCAGGAGAAATATGATTGGCACAGGCCATCAAGACACAGTGGTTCACTTCTATGGCTTGGGGGCAGTTTTTAAAGAAATATGATCATCATGTGCTGAGCAGTTTTTCCCCAAGATCTCTACTATTGGTAACATTTAAAATCAATAAGAAAAGGGTAACTAATTCAATAAACTTTCCGAGAGGAGGAAACAATTTAGGAGGAACATGATGTTGCCTTGGCATGCACCACAAATCATAGGGAAATTAAAGATTAAATGCAAAATGTATTTATATACAGGAAAAAAGTGGTGAATATTTATAATATTACTCTAAGTATATCTGTACAGTATATGAATCATTCCTCAAATATAATGAAATATATCACATAGTATTATAAATTGTTAATTGCAGATGTATGATATTACCGCATATATTTTTGTAAAATATTTCCAGCAATTCCTCAAGTATGACAGTATATGTATTAGTTGCATACTATTTTTAAATGTTTAATGTTACAGATTACTTTGAGCTAAAAGAATAAAAATTTGCCACCAATGAGAATTTTATTTTAGTGTGAAAAGATTTTCAATTATTTGGAGTAGTATCTGTATCACTGGAATTTAGTATTTCATATTTACGGAAAATAATGTTTCTCTATCTCAGTGTTTGTTGAGTGTTTTACTATTAATTTAGGTAACTATGGCCTTGTCAAATGATTCTACTTCATTTAAAAATTGCTTATTCATTTAAATGAGATTGTTTTTAAAAAAATCTAGACTACATTCACTTAACAGAGAAGCTGTTCCATGCACTCATTATAATTAAACCTCATTTACAATTTTCAGGGTGGAAAAGAATTCTTGTTAATTTCGTTTCTCATAAATAAGGGAAGCTTGGAAATATATATGGATTAGCTTTTATTGAAACATTTTAAGAAATACATTACTCTGTTTTCTTAATTTAATAGCTGAATAAAAATTGACATAATTATATGTATCTTTGAACATTTAGGACACTCCACCATGGAGTGTACATAGTAAGCACTCAAGAGTAATGTTTGAAAGAGTCAGTGAATAGGTTAATTGTCCAACATTTCTTATAAACAATGATTTGCATTAACTAGTGTTTTCAGTAAGGATGTGAAATAGAACAGTAGTGAATGAATCTGTCTTACTCCTAGTACATTTCTATAAAACTCATTTTTAAAGAATACTTTCTGAGCATATTTTCTCATTTTTTCCTCTTTCCCCTGCAACTTTGAAAGCAGACACCTCTTTAAATTGAAATGCTAGTTTTTTCCATTTCCATTAATGCTTTATAGTATTTAACTCACTTTTCTATATTTGAATCTCAACTGATTAAATAATCCCAGCAGAGAACGATCTTTTTCTTCAACTTGAAGTGTCTGAAATAATAGATGTACAAGTATGCAGTATATTGTAATAATGATATAACACAAAAAGGTATTATTCAAAATATTATTAATACTAATACTTAACCTTTACTGGGTGTTTAATAAGTTCCAAGCATTGAGCTAACTGCTTTATATACATTATCTTATTTAATCCTCAATACCACCCTCTGAGATACATACTATTATTATCCCTGTAAGGAACATGGGCATTAAGACTAAAGGCCTGAGAGTCTCTGAACAAAGAAGGCAAGGCTATAAGAAAATGAACCATCAGTTTATTTATGGGGGTCTATTTTTTTGTATCCTCAATGCTCCAAGATCAACTCAGTGGGAGAAGTACTAAGAGCCAACCATTGCCTGATCTAGATAAATCCTTATAGATTTCATAACACAACCATTGGCCCATCAAAACACAAGACTAAGTGGATCAAAAACCCACTTTTAAGACATTAGTCCAAGCTTTCATAGAAAGTTTCTGGTGAAGAAAAGTAGAAATCCACTTGGGATTTAATATACTGTGATGAGTGTGTTTTCAATTACATAGATTCAAATGTCAAAACAAAAAATAGAAGAAAGTAGAGGATGTGTAATACATTCCCAACCATTTCCTGAATGCTGACAGTAGGAGGGAAAGAATTTCTAGTGAAACAAGTTCTTGTTTGACAAAGTTGTTCTTGATTCTATGAAGAGCAAAATAATACCCTCTTTCTATTGTGATGTAATTGGCCCAACAAATATATACACATATATTTTTTTTGGGGGGGGGCCAATGTATATATACATACATGTACAAGTTTTCTTAGGGTCAAGTGAACAAATTTCACAATCTCAAAAGTGAAAAAGGAAAGAAAGTTACTGAGTTTAACAAGATCCTCCACAGTCTATGTTCATTTAACATTTAGAAATCTTATATTTTGCTATCTCATCCACTTATTAACATTATATTAATTTTGGAGGAGACTGTCATATTTTATTTTCACCCAATAAATCACAATGAAATGATTAAATATCTTATATTTAGCAATTAAAAAAGGACTTTGATCTTTTCCAAAATCATCCAGGAACTGCCAGTATAATGATAACACACAGTTGACTGCTTTCAAATAAGAAAACTCCCTGAAAGAAAAAGAGAGACAGACAGAAAAGAACTTCTGTTTTAAATTAAAATAAGAACTGGATTTTTGAGGTCGTGTGGACACTAATTTTCAAAAGCCTTGACTTTTTTATTATATGGCATTATTGAAGCCACTGACCTGTTTTAAAAAAGGAAAGGAAGAAAAATAACACACATTTGTATGCTTTGGAATTAAGTGATTGGTTTGATAGTCTATATATTATATATTCATATACTTTTGTCTACTAAATAACTCGATAAAACTAAAAAGAGGGGGAGGGCTCAAGATGGCAGCAGAGAAGGATTCTGAACTCACCTCCTCCCATGAACACAACAAATTTATAGCTAGACATGGAATGATTCCTGTAAAAAGGACCTGAAGACTACCTGAATAGCATGTCTACAACAAAGAATAAAAGGACCACATGGAGACAGATAAAAGAGGTAGAGAACATGGTCTTGCAAGAAACCCCACCCCAAGCAGTGCAATCCTCACTTGGGAGGGATGTCATATTATGGAGCTAGTCCTTGAGAAACAAAGGGTTTGTGCCCCACAGGTACCCCAAACCTTGGGAACAGCACTGGAGAGATGACTCCCCAGAGCATCTGACCTTGAAAATCAATGAGACTTAATTCCAGAACCACAGGGCTCTAGGGAATGGAAAAATCCACTCTTAAAGGGCTTATGTACAGGCTCACTTGCCCAAGGGCCCAGCTCAAAAAGCAAGTTTGAAAGGCATCTAGTCAGCATGTAAACGAGACTCATATGTTAACATTAAAGCATCTGTCTGAGAGGCAGGAACCAGCTGGGAACCAGGGATGGAGACACTGGTGGGTGCCACTTTCACATCTCCCCTCTAGCCTGCTAGCTCCAGTAGGAGTGCCATGCCCCACCTGCTCATACTGCAGCTGGGCTGCCTGGATGTTCTTCCCTGTGTGCTGCAGCCATGGTTCACCCCATCCTAGCTGGCACACATGCACAGCCCACACAGGGAATACCCCATGAGCACCTGCCTTTGGTGGTGAGGAGGGATTGAGTTTCTTGGCCCAGTTGAAACAATTGGACAAATGGTCCTAGGCAGGTTAACAACTGTAGTTCACTGCACAAACAGCAGACTGAAACACACCCATGGACTTCATCTGAAAAAGTCCTATTCTCTTGTCCTGGAACTTCAGCCTGAGAGGCAGGTGTCAGGTTTGCCACATGTCCAGAAGCTACAGAGGCACCACCAAGGAACATGGTGATATGGACAGGAAAACACCATATCAGAATCCTCCCTTGACCTTGGTGCAGGTCATTAGTACCTTCCAAAATGGAGTTTTTGCACACATCCACAGCTATGATTTCTGCAACTGTCACCAAGGAAACATCTCTAAATCTCCTGGTTTGGAAGTCAGTAGGGTTTACAATTGTGGACCCAGAAGACTGTATATATTTACATGCCTTAAAAGCTACTGCTTGAGCAAGGACAACAAAAGCAAAAACCAACAAGTGGGACTACATCAAACTAAAAATTTTTCACACAGTGAAGAAAACCATCAACAAAACAAAAAGGAACCTACAGAATGGGAAAACATATTCACAGATGACATATCCAGTAAGAGATTTATACCCAAAATATATAAAGAACTCATACAACTCAATAGAGGAAATGGAGATGGAAGGATAATAGAAAATTAATGAAATTAAAATCTGGTTATTTGAAAAGATAAACAAAGTTGACAAACCTTTAGCTGGATTCACCAAGCAAAAAAGAGAGAAGACTCCAATAAATTAAATCAGATACAAAAGGCAAGAAGTTACAGCTGATAATACAGAAATACAAAAGATCATATGAGACTACTACAAACAATTATACATCAACAAGTTGGACAACCTAGAAGAATGGATAAATTCCTAGAAAATCTTCAAAGTCAGAATCATGAAAAAATAGAAAATATGAATAGACTGATTACTAATGAGATTGAATCAGTAATCAAAACCTTCCTAATGAACAAAAATCAAGGACCAGATGACTTCATTAGTGAAATCTACCAAACATTCAAAGATTTAATACCTATCCTTCTCAAACTCTTCCAAAACATTGAAGAAGTAATACTTATAAACTAATTTATAAGACCAACATTGCCCTGATACCAAAACCAGATATGGACACCACAAAAAAAGACACTCAAAGCATTCTACAGGTTCAATGCTGTCCCTATTAAAATACCAATGGCATTTTTCACAGAATTATAGCAAATAATCCTAAATTTTGTACTGAACCACAAAAGACCTTGAATAGCCAAAGCAATCTTAAGAACAAAGCTGGATCTATCATGTACCTTGATTTCAAACTACACCACAAAGCTATAGTAATCAAAACAGTATGGTATTGGCATAAAAACAGACGCACAAAGTGATGGAACAGAACAGGAAGCTTAGAAATAAACCCACACATCAGTCAACATATTGGCTGATCAATCAATTTATGACAAAGAAGCCATGAATGGGAAAGGAGAGTCTCTCAATTAATAGTAATGAGAAAACTGGAAGACACATGCAAAAGAATGAAATTAGACCAGTGTCTTATACCATGCACAAAATTAACTCAAAGTGGATTGAATATTTGAATGTAAGATCTAAAAACATAAAATTCATACAACATAAGCACCAAGATCCTTGTCATTGCTTTTAGCAATTTTTTTCTGGATCTGACTGCAAAGAAAAGGGAAACAAAAGCAAAAATAACATATGGGAATACATCAAACTAAAAAGTTTCTGTACATAGAAGGAAACCACCAATAAAATGAAAAGAGAGCCTACTGAATGGGAGAAAATACTTGTGAATGATATATCCAAGAAGGGGTTGATATCCAAAATATAAATAACTCATATACTCAACAACAAAAAATAACAAACAACCCAGTTAAAAAATGGTCAGAGGACCTGAATAGAAATTCTTCCAAAGGAGGCATATAGTTGACCAATAACCACATGAAAAGATGCTAATCTTGTAGCACTAGTTAACAGGGAAATGCAAATCAAAACTTCAGGAGATATCACTTCATGCCTAGAATGTCTACTATCAAAAAGACAAGAAATAATGAGTATTGAAGAGGATATGGCAGAATGGGAACCCTGGCACACTGTTAGTGGGAATGTAAATTGGGGCAGCCATTATGGAAAACAGAATGAAGCTTCCAAAAAAACTAAAAACAGAATTACCATATGACCCAGCTGTTCCATGTATGGATATTTATCCATGGAATATGGAACCTTTAATTAGAAAAGATATACACACTTCTGTATTCACAGCATCATTTACAGTAGCTAAGATATGGAAACAATCTAAGTGTCCGTGTATGGATGAATGGATAATGAATATGTGAGATATATATAATCACACAAATACACACACACACAACGCACACACACACACACTCATGCACACACATGCAATGGAATACCAGTCAGATACACAAAAGAATGAAATTTTACCAATTGCAACAACATGGATGACCTTGAGGGTATGATGCTAAGTGAAAGAAGTCGGATGGAGAAAGACAAATACCATATGAATTTACTTTCATGTAGAGTCTAAAAACAAAACAAAATAAGACAAAATCAAACTCATAGTTACAGAGAAAAGATCAGTGGTTATCAGAGGGGAAAGGGAGTAGGGAGTGAGTGAAATGGGTGAATAGGTTCAACTGTATGATGATGGATGGTAACTAGACTAATGGTGTGGATTGCTTGCTTTGTAGTGTATACAATTATCAAATCATAATGTACTCTTGAAACTTACATAACATTACATACCAATTTTATCTCATTAAAAACAACTAAATAGAGAGAGCCATTTGGTAAACTAAATTCCATAGGCTACCATATACATATAAATGTATTATCACAAATATTATAGACAAATATTTCAAATCATGCCTATGTGCCTGGCATTGTACAGGTGATGAGAAAAGTTGTGCTTATTTCCCAGAGAAAGTTGAATCAGGTCATTGCATTGGGGTGTTTTTCTCTTAAATCCAGGAAATTGTGCCTTGATTTGTTTACCCTTAGTTTTTGAGGTTCAGTCAAGTTCTATGCTCTGTACCATCAAAGTTGGTAGATTCAAATATTGGGAAGACATTGTCATTGCAATGGCATTGAATTTGATTCCAAACATACCTAGTTTCAAATCCTGCATATATAAGTACTAGCTATTTAACTATGGGAAAATTTCTTAACCTCTTTGAAACTAGTTTCACCTTCGTTTTGGGAATACTAAACCTTTTCTATATGGAAGAGAGATGTAGGGCAATTAAAACATATGTGTACTATAGATGATAGAGAGATAAATGATTTTAGATATATACATATGTATACAGAATAAATAGCTTAATGTGCTTGGCATAAATGGAATTCAGCAACTAGTAGCTATTAGTAGTAGTACAAGGGAATATTATAGAGGGGAACAGTTTTGAATTCTGAAATCTAGCAAACCTGATATTGAATCCTGCCCTCACTACCTAATAATCTTGTAACCATAGACAAAGCAATTTAACCATTCTGTGTACCCATTCTCTCTCGTGTAAAATAGAGGAAATAATCCCTAACAACCATAATTTCATAGGAATTACATTAAATTAAATCATTTACATAAAGTGTTTGGCAAAGAGCCATCACCTAATAATTTTTTAAAGAAATAGCTACAGATTCTGGATTAGAATAATGCTTTATGACTTGCTTTATCACTGACTCCCTGAAATGAAGGGGGGTGCTCAGAATATATTTGTTGAATGGTCCTTTAATTGATAGAGCATGTCTCATGGATCAGATATGGGGCACCATCACTCTTACTCTCAACCACTTTTTCCTATACATCAGATCACCAGTTTGAGATTACAGCCTGACTCTGTATTTTGATTGATGTGTGATAGCCTTAGATTTAAAGGCAGACAATAAACTGTCACAGTTGGACTTGGGATACTGTCAGTTACCCTGACACTGTTAAGATTAGCTTTCTGGAGAATCTTAAAATGTAGGAAGAAATAAAATGAGAATACTGATGTGGAACCAAGATATACTAACTGTGTGATGTTGGGGAAACTATCTTTCTGAGCCAGTTTTCTCATATATAATGTGAAGAGAATTGATTCTAGGGTCCTTTCATTATCTAAGATCTTTGTGCAGTTGTTATTGTGAGTTCTGTGTACCACTCACCTCCCCTTTACTTTAGAGTTATCACTTTCTCAACTTGGTCTGTCAACCATCTCAAATTAACTTTTTAGTGTGGTGTGAGGTAGGGATTGAGGTTGATTTTTGTTCCATAAGTTTTTATTTTATTAAGGTATCATTGATATACAATACATGAGGAACACTGTGGTTACTAGATTCCCCCATTTTCAAGAACCCACCACACACCCCATTACAGTCACTGTCCATCAGCGTAGTAAGAGGCTACAGAGTCACTACTTGTCTTCTCTGTGCTATACTGCCTTCCCTGTGCCCTCCCTAAATTACGTGTGCTAATCATAATGCCCCTTATTCCCCTTCTCCCTCCCTTCCCACCCACCCTCCCAGTCCCCTTCCCTTTAGTAACTGTTAGTCCATTTTTGGTTCTGTGAGTTGGCTGCTGTTTTGTTCCTTCAGTTTTTGCTTTGTCATTATACTTCAAAGATATACTTGTCTTTCTCCGCTGGCTTATTTCACTGAGCATAATACCCTCTAGTTCCATCCATATTGTTGCAAATGGCAGGATTTGTTTTCTTCTTATGGATGAATAATATTCCATTGTGTATATGTACCACATCTTCTTTATCCATTCATCTACTGATGGACACTTAGGTTGCTTCCATTTCTTGGCTATTGTAAATAGTGCAGTGATAAACATAAGGGTGTATATGTCTTTTTGAATCTGGTATCCTGTATTCTTAGGGTAAATTCCTTGGAGTGGAATTCCTGGGTCAAATGGTATTTCTTTTTTGAGTTTTTTGAGGAACATCCATACTATTTTCCACAATGGTTGAACTAATTTACATTCCCACCAGCAGTGTGGGAGGGTTCCCCTTTCTCCACATCATCACCAGCATTTGCTGTTCCTTGTCTTTTGGATGTTGGCCACCCTAACTGATGTGAGGTGATATCTCATTGTGGTTTTAATTTGAATTTCTCTGATGATTAGTGATGTGGAGCATCTTTTCATGTGCCTGTTGGCTATCTGAATTTCTTCTTGGGGAAGTGTCCATTCAGACACTCTGTTAATTTTTTAATTGGGTTATTTGCTTTGTGGTTGTTGAGGCACGTGTGCTCTTTATATATTTTGGATGTCAACCCCTTATCAGATATGTCATTTATGAATATATTCTCCCATCCTGTAGGAAGAATTTTTGCTCTACTCTGGTGTTCTTTGCTGTACAGAAGCTTTTTAGTTTGATACAGTCCCACTTGGTCATTTTGCTTTTGTTTCCCTTGCCTGGAGAGATATGTTCATGAAAAAGTTGGTCATGTTTATATTCAAGAGAGTTTTGATTATGTTTTCTTCTAAGAGTTTTATGGTTTCATGACTTACATTCAGGTATTTGATCCATTTCGAGTTTACTTTTGTTTGTGGAGTTAAACAGTAGTCCAGTTTTATTCTCTTACATGTAGCTGTCCAGTTTTGCCAACAGCAGTTGTTGAAGAGGCTGTCATTTCCCCATTGTAAATCCGTGGCTCCTTTATAATATAGTAATTGGCCATATATGTGTGGGTTAATATCTGGGCTCTCTATTCTGTTCCATTGGTCTATGGGTCTGTTCTTGTGCCAGTATCAAATTGTCTTGATTACTGTAGCTTTGTAGTAGAGCTTGAAGTTGAGGAGCATAATCTCCCTGCTTTATTCTTCTTTCTCAGGATTGCATTGACTATTCAGGGTCTTTTGTGGTTCCATATGAATTTTAGAACTATTTGTTCCAGTTCAATGAAGAATGTTGTTGGTATTTTGATAGGGATTGCATTGAATCTGTCGATTGCTTTAGGCAGGATGGCCATTATGACAATATTAATTCTTCCTGCCCAAAAGCCTGGGATGTATTTCCATTTGTTAGTGTCCTCTTTAATTTCTCTTAAGAGTGTCTTGTATTTTTCAGGGTATAGGTCTTTCACTTCCTTGGTCAGGTTTATTCCTTGGTATTTTATTCTTTTTGATGCAATTGTGAATGGAATTGTTTTCCTGATTTCTCTTTCTGCTAGTTCATCATTAGTATATAGGAATGCAACAGATTTCTGTGTATTAATTTTGTATCCTGCAACTTTTCTGAGTTCAGATATTAGATCTAATAGTTTTGGAGTGGATTCTTTAGGGTTTTTTATGTACAATATCATGTCATCTGCAAACAGTGACAGTTTAACTTCTTCCTTACCAGTCTGGATGTCTTTTATTTCTTTTTGTTGTCTTATTGCTGTGGCTAGGATCTCCAGTACTATGCTGAATAAAAGTGGGGACAGTGGGCCTCCTTGTCTTGTTCCTGATCTTAAAGGAAAACCTTTCAGCTTCTCTCTGTTAAGTAAGATGTTGATTGTGAGTTTGTCATATATGGCCTTTATTATGTTGAGGTACTTGCCCTCTATACCCATATTTTTGAGAGTTTTTATCATGAATGGGTGTTGAGTTTTTTCAAATGTTTTTTGGTATCTTTGGAGATGATCATGTGATTTTTGTCCTTCTTTTTATTGATAAAATGGATGATGTTGATGGATTTTCGAATGTTGTACCACTCTTGTATCCCTGGGATGAATCCCACTTGATCATGATGTATGATCCTCTTGTTGTATTTTTTAATTCAGTTTGCTAATATTTTGTTGAGTATTTTTGCATCTATGTTCATCAGGGATATTGGTCTGTAGTTTTCTTTGTTCCATAGGTTTATCCAGTTATTGCAGCACCATTTATTAAAAGTCTTTTCCTTACTTCATTGAACTGTCTTGGTGCCTTTGTTGAAAACCAATAACCATTTAAGTGTGTGTCTATTTCTGGTCTTGTTGTGTTCCTTTGAGGTATTTGTCTCTTCTTATGTCCATACATGCCATCTTGATTACATTAGACTTTATACTAATTCTTGTGCTCTGGTACTGATTGCTCTGGCTTTTCTGAGTCTGTGATTTTTATATGCATTTTAGAATCCACTTGTCAATTTCTACCAAAAATTTTGTTAGGATTTTTATTTGGATTGCATTTCATCTATAGACCTATTAGGGAGAATAGACATCTTAAAAATATGTAGTCTTCTGATTCAAGGCATGATATAACTCTTCATTTATTTAGGTCTTCTTTTATTTTCCTTGGTAATGTTTTGTGCTTATTAAAGAGATCATACATATCTTTTGTTTTAATTATTTGTTAAATGTTTTGTTTTAATGCTTTTGTAAATGAATTTTTCCTCTATTTTCCAATTTTGCTGCTAATATATAGGAATCCATTTAATTTTTGTATATATGTCTTGAATCCTAGAAACTTACTACATTATCTTAATAGTTCCAGTAGGTATTTTGTTTAGGTTCCTTAGTATTTTCTATATAAACAATCATGTTACCCAGAAGAAAAGTTAGTGTTTCTTCTTCCTTTCTAATCTTTATAACTTTATTTTTTTGAATTACCTTATCGCACTGACTAGGACCTCCAGTACCAAACTGAGTAGAAATGGTGAGAGCAGATATCCCTGCCTAGTTCCTGATCTTGGGAAGAAGCATTCAGTTTCTCACAACTAAGTATGCTGTTGCCTGTTCTGTTTCAGTTTATTGTAGATCCTTTTATTAGATTGAGAAAGTTTCTTTCTATTCCTACAATGAGAGCTTTTTTTCATAAATGATGCTGAATTTTGACAAATGCTTTTCCTGCATCTATCGATACCATCACATGGCTTTTCTCTATTATTCTGTTAATCTTGTGAGTTATACTGATTTTTGAGTAGTAGCTCAATCTTTCATTCTTGAGATAAAGCTCACTTAGTCATGCTCTTACCCTTTTTATATATTTTTGTATTTATTTGCCAATATTTTGTCAAGGATTTTCACATCTGTGCTTATAATGCTTATTATTCTGTTATTTTAATTTCTTGTAGTATCTTTGTCAGGTTTTGTTGGGATTATGCTGCCATGAAAAAAAAATAAGGAAGTGTTTTTTTTTCCTTTCTTTTTCTAAAAGAGTTTGTATAAGAATAATATTATTATGTCCTCAAGTATTTGAGTTAGAATTAAAAGTGAAACCATCTGAGCATGAGCTATTCTTTTGAATTCATTCTTAAGTGAATTAAATTTTTAATAAACATAGAAACACATGCATTTCTATTTCTTCCTGTGTAAGGAATGGGGGTTTTGTTTTAAGATATTTATGAATTTGTCCATAGTTGTTGATACATAATCTCTTATTATCATTTTCCTTGTGGTTTCCTTCTTGACCCATGCGTTATTTAGAAATGTGCTGATAAATATCCAAAATTTGGGGGGTTTTGGTCATATTTCTGGTTTAATTGTGTTGTCTTCAGAGAACATAGTCCTATTACTTCAATTTTTAAATTTTATGTTACTTATTTTATACTCTAGCATATTGGTCTGTCTCCGTAAACATTCCATACGCACTTAACAAGAATGTTTAATCTGTAATTGTGGAATGTTTACAAATTGTCTAAATCTTGGTTCATTATTTTTCACACTATGTAACTTACTGAGAAGTGGCATTTTAAATTCTCCATCTATAATTTGTATATTTCTTTTCCATTTCAATGTGGTTACTTTTGCTTCATGTATTTTTAATTACTATTATTAGTTATATACACACTTAGGATTATTTAGTCTCCTAATGAACTGACCACTTTATTAACTGTATGAGGTCCTTCCTTATCTCTGATAATATTCCTTATTTTAAAGCCTACTTTGTCCAATATTAATCTAGTTACACGAGTTTTCTTATGCTTATTGTTGCATAGTATATCTTTTTTCATCTTTTTATGTTCAAATTCTGCATCTCTTGTCAATAACATAGAGTTGGGTCTTGCATTTTTTACACAGTTTGATCATCTCTATTCTTATTTTGCACTTATATGTAATATAATCAATGAGATGATATGGTTGGGTTTAAGTCTACCATTTTGGTGTTTGTTTTCTATTTGTCACAATGTCTTTGTTATGGGTCATTCTCTATTGCTAAATTTATGTCTTCTCTTTGATTAATTGAATTGACTTTAATATTCTCTTTTAAATTTCTCTACTGTCATTTACCTATACCTTTTCTTGTGGTTACTTCAGGATTACAAAATACATTTTTAATTTTTCGTAGCCTACTTATGTTACTATATCATTTCACATAAAAATATAAGCAACCTGCAACAGTATTATTCCTTTCAATCTCTTCCTTTGCCAATGGTTGCCAGTTTTTTACACTTACATGCATTATAAACTCCACAGTGCAGTGTTAACACTTTAAAACCATCTTTCCCTAGAATCAGGATATCAAATGCATGGCAAGTTTTCAATAAATATGTATTAAACAGAAATCAGTATGGCCTTGAAACTGAAGTAGCCTGTATGTCTTCATATAAAAAATGAGACAGATCAGGTAATTCTAAAATCTTTTTCAATTTTAAACACAAGAAGTGCTTTCAAAAATTATTCCGAACTCTGGTGGCCTAGTTAAGCGGGCTTCCAAAGAAATTAAGAGAAAAATATTATATTTTCCTACATATTTATCATTTTTGATGTTCTTCATTCCTTCCTACTTTCAAGTTTCATCTACTGTCATGTCCATTTAGCCTGAAAATTTTACTTTAACATTTCCAATGCTGCATTTTTGCTGACAAGTCATCTTACCTTTAGTTTATCTGAAAATGCTACTCAGTAATCAAAACACTGAATCAGTTTACTTATATACTATCTTAAAAAAAT
Source organism: Smutsia gigantea (assembly GCA_032199065.1). Lineage (NCBI taxonomy): Eukaryota > Metazoa > Chordata > Mammalia > Pholidota > Manidae > Smutsia > Smutsia gigantea. The sequence goes on from JAVSCE010016025.1 coordinate 86,559, forward strand.
AGTTCCTATATTCTCCATTGTGCCAGAGACATTCATTCCTCACAAAATATCCATGACCTATTCACATTTCTCAGCCTTCTTTTCAAGACAGGTCATAAGTTCTATAAGTTTGTTACTTCTAGGAAAAGGATTAAAAGCAGGTATGAGGTCTCCATTAGCTCTCTCGTCCTGTAATCGTGAAGGCCATATATTTTAAACATTTCATCTACAGGATAATGGAGACTTTATCAGCCTTGATCCATCTGTGAATGACTTTGTGGAGCAAAATCCTTTCCCCTTCTCATCCTGTGATTTGCAATGGACTACAGAGTGTGCATATTATAAACTTCTGTTGTATTCATCTATTGAGATTTGGGGATTATTTATTACCTGGCCTCTAGCCTAGCCTAAAAGACTTGCTGATTTGAAGTTTATATACTAAATTATTATAATAATATATGTTTTATTAGGATTTCCTTTCTCTTCTATTGATCTATCTGTCCTTTCTGTCACTGAAGCCAAACTCTTCATATTTTCCTAGCTTTATATGATGTTTGTTGGAGGAAGATATATTGTCATTCTTCTTTTAAAAAATACCTGCATATTCTTGTACATATCATTCTTACAAGCATCTTTAACTTTAATAATATTCCCAAAAGAGTCCAAATAAGATTCACCTTACAGACTTCTTTAAACTGAGATTTCTTATGCAAGGACATGTTAGATCTTTCCATTTGTTCACCCTATTTATATCCCATAGTAAAGTTTCATAGTTTTCTCAATATAGATTCTGCATACTTCATGTAAATTTATTCCTGACTTTTTTATACTTTTTCTTACTATACTAAATGATACATTTTCACCTTCCTATAGTCCCTCTGGTTATTTGAGACATATATTTTTTTTTACTAGAACCTATATATGGCCCTATTTACTACATTAGAATCATCTTCATGGCTAGTTCATCATCCTGCATGATATTTATAGATGAATATACACACACACACATACACACAATGCATAGAATTACGCATTTTATGTGGCCCACTTAACTAGGCCACCAGAGTACAGAATAATTTTTGAAAGCATTTTTTTTATTGTATTGTTTATTGAAAGGGAATTACCTGGTCTACCTCTCTCATTTTTTTAATATGAAAAAATAAAGGCTACTTAAGTTTCAAGGCCATACGGGTTTCTGTTTAACACATATTTATTGAAAACTTGCCATGCATTTGATATCCTGATTCTAGGGAACGAAGAGTATGTCTCAACCATAATCTAAGAGGCACATAGTAACAGTGCATAAATACTGGTTTGATCAATTTGATAGCTTTATTTTGAAATAATAAGTCATTGTTTGGGCTCATTTCATATCAGATTTGTGGAAAGCAAGCACTAACATTGTGAAATTTACTTGAGTGTGATTTTTGCATCAGTTCATAGTTACCACAAAGTCCTTTGTGAATTTCAGAGGGAAAAGTCTACCTTTGTAATTGGAAAATATATGGCTGGCCATTTGGCGCACCTGCAGGAAGTAGGTTAAAGGATTTCTTTCCCCTCTTGGGCTTCCTGAAGTATTTTTCCATCATACAATAAATTATGCATGGTTCTCTGGCCCCAGGAGCCTACTTTTCTAAGTTTGTTTTTAAACATGGCAGGGGTTTGCAGACAGCTGCCACTGGAAACATCTATGGTTTCATTCCCTTCAGTGAACAGCTGAGTACATTAAGACATAGCAGCACTTTCCCAAGGGTTGTATCCAAGCCAAAGGAGATTAGGATAAGACTCAACTCTTCCACACAAGAGGAAGCACAAGTTAAAAATAGAAATTAATTTGCAAGAAGCTATATTAAGAACCATGGATAAACAAGTCAATGTGAGAGAAAAACTAGAAATTACCAGTCAAAATCTCTGGCCTTAAGATTTATTATATAATCAAGGCTAAGACCATATTCTTTTTAGCTCAAGTCTCAACTTTGCCATTTGCTACCTGTATGATCTTTGCATTTTACTTAACCTCTCTGAGCTTAACTTCCCACATCTGCAAAGTGAAGATAGCATTACACCTACCTTAGAAATATCTGTGAGGGTTATATATGATCCTTAGCAAATGCTTGCTATGGTGCCTTGTGACAAGTAAGCCTAAATTAAGTAATAAAAACCCATGGACAGCAATTGAATATTGACAGATAATGATCTGACTCAGGAGAGCAATCATTAGGCTCATATGTTTTTAAGATATAGTTTAAGACATAGTTTTAAATCAATCAAAATTGAGAGCTTCCTCAAGCAATACATTCAACTACATATAAAGCACTATGCTAGGCATTGAGGATTATAAGGATGAAGGTCTGGTTTCACCTTTCAGTGAGCATTAAATCTAAAAGGGAGAAGAGGAAAATCACCCAGGAAATACAAGGGACTGTAATAAGTACCATATGACCTCTAATCTCAGAGGGAGAGTGATTGTGTTGGTTGATGTGATCAGGGAAAGTTTTGAGGAGAGAGTATTTATACTGAGTCCCCAAGAATCAGTAGGGTTTTGAAAGATGGAAATGACTGCTAAAAGTTGATTGAGGTAATTAATAGAAATAAATAGGGCCAGAAACAAGAAATGAAAGAGACTGAATATATTATATAGTCTTTCATATGATAAACATTGGATGTTTGGGGATCAGAGTATTGTTGCTTTGTTGGAAAACAGAACATATGTGGGGAAGTCAGGAATACATTCCTGAACATGCAGATTGGGGTCCAGGTGTGGAGGGCATATGGATACCATGCTACGATCCCATGCATGGGAGAGTCACAGGATCTTTGTGAATAAGAGAATGATCAGAAATGATTGGAGTTCTGCTTTTAAGATGATTACCCCATGGCCTGGAGTTTTTTAAAGAAGTCCTTGGTCAGAAGTGGTTTGAGGAGGAGAGTAAAAACATTTTGGAGAGAAGTTGGCAGGATTGATCCTGGTTGGGCAAGGATATAAGTCTTAATAAATTAGGTTCCTCACTTCTGTTACTAAGAAAACAATGACTCATTATCAAGTTTGGAGGTCAGGTAAAAGCTGATGTGAGACATGAGATGGAAAGAATGACAAGATCAAATGGACATAACTGTTTTGAGGTTTTCATGGGAAAACCTGAAGAGATTTGGGACAAATGAAATCATCAAGAAAGTAGAAAAGGAGATCAAGGACAGAACCATGGAAAATGCAAATATCTAAGGAGTGGAAAAAAGAAGAGAAATCAGTGGAGAAGCAGTTAGAGACATAAGAGCAGAGGGTCACCCAAATAGAAGGAAATGTTAAGGAGTAAATGGTAATGTCACCATAGTCTCAGGTTGAGGAAGAAAACTGCCCAAACATAAACATGAAATTTAGTGATTAGGAAGTCACTGGTGACCTTCAAAAACATATTTTTAGAAGGGAGAGAGGTTAAAAGACAGATTGCAAAGAATCAATATGTGAATATGAGATTAAAAAATGGTGCTTGGGAATAGATTGGTTTTAGGATATCTGGCAGCATGTCCCAAATGGAGTTACTAGAAAAGCTCAGGGCTAATTTTATCTGCAATAATGAATCCTTTAATGTGTTAACTGATTGTATTCTTTTTGTTCAAAATGCTTTAATTTACATTAACTAATTTCATTCTTAAACTACTTTATAAGTCCAGGAGGTCAGGTACTAGTTTCACTGTTCATAATGAAATAAAGAGATCTAAGATTTTAAGCATCTTATGCCAGGTCACACAGCTAATAAACAACAGGGGTAGGAAGGATCCATAGTCCAACACCATTTCCATCACTACAAACCAAATGTATATGGACCTCATGGCAACACATCTTATGTTACCTGACAATGAAAGTTTGCAGGTCACATATAAAGCCCATATGAAATCAAAAACACATGGTACATCAGAAACAAGGTATGTTTCTCTTGTTCTAACTCACTGGAGGTATGAGGTTGATGTGAATTTTAATTTCTCAGCCAGTAGCCTTTATGCAATGAGGTTGGGATTTGTGGTTATCTTTCTCTCATCTTTTCCCCTCGAGTAGCTAAAGATAGCCATCACTGTATAAGTGTCTTGATTTGCCTGCTGACTTTTCTATCATTACACATCCGAGAAGCTGGTAATAAGCTCAACTTCCCAATTTCATCAAAACCTATTTACTTTTGAATAATCTATATTGGAATCTTCATTCTTTTCTTTGAGGTCTGCAAGGGCTTAAAGATATATATTATTCATAGTTGACAATAAAAGTTCCTGGATATTCACAGTCAGGAGTAGTGAGATGGCAGTGGAAGTTACTGGGATGCTTTCCTTAAGAGAGAAGACTGTTTGACCTTTCCGCATTAAAGCATGATTTCTCAGGTCCCAGCAGTGGCATCCCTTCTTCTATTCTCTAATCCTCAGCCATCAATTACTAGTTGATGCTTAAAAAACAGTCAAATGAGCCAAGATATTCCATGGATATTATAGTCCTCTCCTTGATGGGTCATCTAAGAGCACAAATACCTTCCACTAAAACAAGGACATCATACACTAGAGTCTTCTTCTAATTTCTGAGTTATGGGGATGAGATGGGATTACAGCATCTATATATTCATGAGGTTGGTCCCTCATGCTTCAGGTGGCCATTGGCTCATAACTGATTTTCTTCATGTTTCCATCATGGATGTTTGTACTATTTAGATATTTGTATGTTCCCATTGTCTTTAACAGTCAAAGTCTGGGGATTTTTCGTGGGAACAATGACCTTCTGGCTCAGAGAGTATTTAGCTCAGCAGTGGGAAAAGGTGTCCTCTGGTGAAACTTCTCAACAACGGGGAGAGTTCCTTTGCTTCTCTGCTCATCACTTGCCATCATGCCGTGGGCCCTTGAGAAACTTGGCAACTTGCATAGACATGTACCTCTTATTCCTGAACATGGATTCTACGCTGAATACTTAGCAGTTCACTTCCTCTGGGAACCATTTGTGAACCTCACAGATCCTCCACTTCTTTATCCTTCTATTCTAAGGCCTTCAACAAAGCCAACCTTAAAAGGCCTAGAACATGAATATTTTCCTCTGTATCATATCTCTTTCCTTCTAATCCTTTGATAGTGTGAGTGTTAAAATACTAATTTAGCACAAACTAATATTAAGTATCTGTTATGTTCTAGGTCTGAACACTCTAAAACGAATTAAAGACAATTTAACCCACAATGAGCCCACGGGGGCAGGTGCTATTCCCACTTAACTGATGGTGAAACCAAAATCAAAAGAAGTAAATGAATTTGCCAAAGATCGTAGACTTAGTAGTAGAGCAGCCAGCATTCACACTGGAGTGGTCAGGTCCCTGAGCCGCTGCCCTGAAACACCATGCTCTTCATCAGGGTCAAGCACGTATTTGGGCAGGATGCTAGGGCTGTGCTGCCTGAACACCACCCACGGGCATTCACAGAGCGGCATCAGGGAGCTAAAATCCAGCCCTCCCTCTGCTCAGCCACTGTGAGCCATAGAGCTGCATCTACCCAGAGAGGGCAGTAGCAGCTGAAATCTAGTGATCAATCAGATTTGAGGTTGGATTCTAGATCTGTCCTTACTAGCTTAACAAAGAGAATACCTATAAAGTGATTGAAACAGTGGCTGGCAAAGAATAAGTACTCAAATTTAATTTGTTTTTATTGTTATATGCTAAGATACTCAAAGATATTACATTTCTGCTTTTCCTTTCTTTGCTTCAAAAAAAGAAGTACCACGGACTACCTAGGTGGTCCTTAAAAGGCCACAACACTTTTGAGGCATTAGTTCCCTCTCCAAAATGTAAAGGAGCGTAGCATGCCCCTAGAGACTCTCAGGGTCGATGCCCTTAGAAGAGTGAGAGGGTAGTGCTAATGTTAAGGAAAGAAGGCTTCTTTGGGCAATTTGTTTTCATGGAGGTTGGGGGCATTTGGCATAGTCATCCTTAGAAAGAAGGCTGCTAGCTTCGCAGGTGTGAAAAGGCAATGTAATAAAATACTTTGTGTTTTAACTGTTGAAAACAAAAGTCTGTTTGACTCCTAGTAGGGAAAGGAAACTGGGATCCAAATGGGTGTAAGAGCCCAGCTACTTGGAGGCTTGGGAGATAGATACCTTTGAACAGAATGAAATTACTAAGAACCAAGAACTATGACTGTGGGAGCCTAAGTGCAGCAAGGGGCATTCTTGAAAAATTAGCACTGAGGAAATGGGTTCAACTCTCAAAGGAGCCAAGACCTGGTTCATCAGCTTCTAGAATCATTTGCCAGACTTCTAAGGATGAGTTGTCAACAGCAATCCCATATGGCTGCTAAAAGAAATGATGAGTGGCCCCTCTTACATATGGGAATGACCTTCATATTCTTTAATGCTCCTAGAATCTACTTTGTGGTTTTTGAAAACTTTAAGAGATGGAGACCTCAAAGAGATGCAAAACTTCATGCTATTCTGACATATAGAACTCAAATAGGATTTAGTTGACAAGCAAAAGAAATTTGATTACATTTCACCTCAGGTTTGGGGAACAGTTCTTGTTGTTTATCATTATTGTTTCATTTAAGAGGATGATGATGGTGACAATAATGGGTGTCTCATGAAGAGAGTTCAGCCTAGCCCAAATTCATGTTTTCTAACAGGAATGAGAAAAAGAGCCAAAAACAGGATAAGGACTGTGATCCCCTTCACGCTTCCTGTTGGAGGTTCCACCAACGGTGGCCTTGAATGTCTAGGAGGAAATGCTCCCCCTTAAGAGGCAATGAAAGGAGAATGTGTGATGATGAACAGGAGAGGAAATTTGGATCTAGGAGTACTTGTTTCTGCAAATGTGCAAATCTAAGCAACTAAGCATTGAATAGTTGACAAGCTCTATGCAGGTTTGTAGAATTACACTCAGGGATCCTAATGTTTCCACTCTCATCACTGGGAGAACTGAATTAATTCCAGTGGGGGTAAATGTACAGATCTCTATCCCGTAGAAGATAGACAGGTTTTTACCAGAAGTCAGTGATGTTTCTTCTGAACTCCCAGAGTTGTCTCTACTTACAGGGAGTCAATCTGAGTGAATATCTAAGTTGAGTGGTTTCTTCTGTGGATCTTGTAGGCACAAGTTGAACTGGTAAGACTTAAACGTTCTCTTCAAAGTACTCCCCCAGCTATGACTTCTATTGGTTATAACAGCCCTGTGATATAGGCCAGATATTTGATGAGGAAGCCCAGGCCTTGGGAAGGTACATCATTTTTCAGAGCTTGCACAGTTGCTGGGTTTAATGATAGACCTGAAACTGGAACTCAGTCCCTATCTTGCCAGCCCAGCCTCCTGATGGAAGCAGACCATGAGCGTCTACAAATTAGAAAAGTAAGTGAAGAATGACTGTTTCATTACTGAAGTAGAGTCTGTTTTTCCTATAAATATAGAGCTAAGGCATCAACCACAGGAGCATTGATAAGCACAATCTTCTTAGGCTTTATCAATCATTCATTTTATTTATAAAACAAGATGGGACAAAAATAAAGTTTCATTTCTACCATTAAATAAGTGCTTGCTACATGCATTGCAATGTAATATATATTTTTTCCTCACTTAATACTTAAAACAACCTTTGAGGAAGGTATTATTCTCTCCATATTAAAGTTGAAGAAATTAAGACAAAAAAATGAAATAACTTGCTTTAATGTAGATGTGACTACTGCATGTTTGAGTCTTTGTATCGTTTTTGATTCTGCATTCATGCTGGACTGTGTTCCTCAGACTTATCTCTGGAATGGAGTCATTAAGAACTTCACCCCGGCCCAGAAGGGGCCAGAACTGCTTTCAGGCAGGTGTGGCGATAGCCTCCATTGCCTCTGAGTGGTTGTGAGAACACCAGGAAGAGACGGCCTTCACAATGGCAGACTATCACCTAAAAGCTACTCAAGGCTTTGGCATGATCAGAGTGTGTGTCTCCATTGCGGTTCTGCATCTAAACACAACTGTGAAGGGTCAAGTCAGCAAGGGGCCCTTGGCTCTGGGGCAAGTGCCCCTCTCACTCTCTTGAGTTACCAGTGACTTCATGCAATATTTTTTTTTCTTTAAACTTCTTTTCAAAAGAGACTCTGCTCTCATTCTCATCAAAGTGTAAAATATCTGAAAGGACTTAGAAAAGTTATTCTTTTCATGAAAACACTTAGGAAAAGGACCTAAGCTCCAATATACAAATTCTCTAAGGTCCAAGGGGCTGTCCTGGATTCCCTGAAGTTCTACACTGGATGGGAAGGGAAGCCAACCTCGCTGTTCCTTCAGTGAGTGAGGGCATTCCTAGGCATCGGGAAGAAAAGCTGTCTTCTATATTTATCATTCAGGATATTGCCGTGAATTGTATCTGCATGTAAGTAACTTGAAATAATCATACCCCCCCAGAAATATTTTGGAATGAACTGCACTAAAAACTTGAACTCTGAATTGAACCAAATTCAATGATTATATTTTGTTGGCTAATACAGAGTGTTTTAAATGCTTAATTTGGGGGGTAGGGTGTCCTTTTTATGTCACTCATAAAGATGGCCCTTGGGCAGCAATGTTCATGAGTTACACTTGATTAAATATTGTGGTCATCTGATCCAAGATGAGCAAATACAGATTCTTCCTCTTGGAGAGTTGGAATCAAAATTAAAATTCTATTCAAATACAGGTTTCTTTCTTCAATTCAGGGCCTGTGACTAGGCCATCTTTTGACATCTGAGAAATCTACTCTGTAGGCAGAGAGGAATTAAGTAGAAAATAGGGTAAGACACTGAGAATGAGCCATCCTTGAGTTCTGGTGCTTTTCCTTTTCATGGTTCTAAATGCTTCCTAAGATGAGGTTCCAAGGTTCCATGAGATGCTCCTATTTTTTGCAGAAGAACCAACCAAAATGTGGTGGAAGTACAGAGTAAGGGATAGTTTTCTCACATTGATTTTGTTAGTTATATAGTTTCAAAAGACAGAACTATTAGACAGTGTAAGAAAGCAGTTAAAAATGTTTATGCCTCTAAGTGCTGCATCCCAGCACCATCATCAGGACAATTTATTTAATCCCTCTGAAGTTCAGTATCCTCATTTAGAAAATGGGAATTATGACCCTAACCTCATAGGATTGCTGCAAAAATTAACTTTTATACATATAGTGAGCAGTTTCAGCTATAATAACTAGACCAAGAACCACTGGAGAAGTTATAGAAAGGAAAAGGGTCATATCATGGAAGGTCTTTGTGTTATGCTAAGAAGGTGAGACTGTATTTCAGGCAACCAAGTAATTAAAGGGCTTTGTGGAGGGGAAAGGCAAGGTCAAATTTGCATTTTAAAGAGATTACAGGCAGAGTACTAAGCAGGGAGATTTAGAGGGGATATGGAAAATAGATGAAAAAGGCCCAGAGTAGTGAGAAGGTTGAGGCCAAAGTCCAGGGGATTAATGATGGAGGCCTGGGTAAAGCAGTTGGCACTGGATTTACAAAGTGGTAACATTCCTCTAGTTCTCTCAGAGTGCAGATATTTAGATTTATGAATGGAATGAATTGAGTTTCTCTTATTGCACAATATTTGTGGAGAGTTTTTTTTTTAAGTCGGCTGTCCATGAAGTATACCACAATGGGTGAACTGTCCTCTATTTCAGGACCTTAGCAAATAGATATCATAATATCAGGGAAGCTCGAGTTTCTTACCATATCACCATTGCCTTTAATCTCCATAGCTATACCGCAGGATGGCAAATCTCTTTTTTAAAATAAACCCCAACATTATCCATTATAGCACAGAATTATAAAGTGTAAGTGTTCTTTATTTAAGAAAAGTATGATATATCAAAAGCCAGCGTGTCAACCAGGAGAATAACTATGTCAAGGGTCATCGTTTGGGAAAAATCAGGGGACCAATGGCTTTATCTTTTGGGCCACAATGAAGCAGGCTCAGAGCACCTGCTTTTCCAGAAACCAGGTCTGAGCTCATTGCTTGGATGTGGGCTGACCAGATAGCATCAAAAGGACAGATGAAATGTTTCAGTTGCCCACAATTAGTCTAGAAATTCAATAAATATATATGTCAATCATGTGATACCAATATATTTTTTGTCTTTGCTTATTCTAATTGTAGTTGGTAGTGGGGAGCATAGAAAGAAATTAAGTTTCACAGAAAGTCCTGATTTACAGGATACAAGTGAAAGTCTTTACAACAGTTCTGGAATTAAGACAAAAGATAAAATCTGTTCTATGAGTCTTGTGTTGCAAACTGAACATATCAGTTAATCTGGGCCCCTTACCCTCTCTAACCTTCTCTCTTTCTCTAGCCCATTTCCCAGCCCTGCACACACACACATACACACACGCACACACACCAATCTGATGCTTTATTTAATATTTCAGTTCATCATTGTAGGTGGGGTGAGATGGGGCATCAAGTCTCTTTCTGAAATCCAACAATTTTAATACCTGGAATTATTTCTTCAAGAATAATGAGATTGAATGCTGTAATTTCTATGCGAATGTCATGTAGATGGCAGATGTTATGCATATACAGAATATTCCTCAGAATATAAATGAGGAAGAACACATTTTACTGTCTGTGGCTTTTAAATCCATAGGTCATCCCAGTGCCTTGACACACAATAGATTTTGCAATAGATTTCTCTAGGAGTTTGGTATCTCCTGGCTTCAGTACTTATAAACTGTGTAACCTTGGGCAAGTTCTGTAACTTGCTCTCTGAGTGTCCATTTCCTCAACCATAAAATGAGGATAATAATAGTATCTGTGTCATAGTTATCGGATTGGAGTGAAGGTTGGCTAACAATTCAAGTAAAGCCCTCAGCCCAGTGTTAGACATATATTAAACACTCAATAAATATTAGCTGTTATCATTCTCTTAATTAACATAATTATTTTTGTTGGTCAGAAACAAAATGACAATGAACACACAGCAAAAATTATTGTGTTTCTCCAAGATACAATTCAATATGATAGGGCCTTTTGCCCTAGATTGGTTGGTGTCTCACACATATTGCATTGAAATATCCAGTCCTTTTAGCTTCACAGACAATCAGGGATGTCTCCCTCCCTCCTTCCCCTTCTGAGTGGGTCAAAGCTGAACCTGAACTCTGTACAGAGGGTTTACTGAGGAAGGGAACAAAGCTGGACTGGAGGCAGGTGGTATGCAGAAGTTCTTTAAGTGCTCCAAATCTTTACTTCATCCTCTCTACAGCAAGGACAAAAATATCCACCTATAGGGTTGTTGTGATTATTAGATTGAGAGAAGAATAAGTGTAAAACAAATATGAAATATTATCATGAAAGGATAAAAAACAGGGCAATGTGTTTCCTTCCCACATGATCTCTATGGACACATGTAAACTAAAGAATCTCTCCTTCATGAAGCTCTGAAGGTTGGTAAAATGATATCTATAGATACATGTCTATTGCACATTTTGTCCCAGGATGGAGTGAGCATCCACAGGGTAGGAACCAGGTCATATTAATGTCCTAAACACCATCCCATGTAATTGGCTCTCAGCAGCTATCTCTTCAAGACTCTGCTGTGTGGCTCACATTTTTAATGAAGTCCTTCCAGATTTAATGAAGGCTGTAAGTATTCTGCCTTTTCCCTGATTATATGAATAAACCTTAACCCCAAGCTAAATCATGAAAGTCATTCAACAACAACAAAAAGTTGTGGGTACTTGCTGATATTTTTTATAAATGTGAAACCTTGAAGGACATACGTTGCCTTTTAAATCTTTATCTACGGAAATATTGCCTGTCCAGTGTTAGAATATGGGGAATGCAGTGGGAAATTTTTTTCAAATAAGACCATTGTATCAAAGAGAGTAAAGGTGGGAAAATAAAAGGAAATTGGGGTGAGGACATAAAAAGATACAGAAAAAATTCTCACAGGTGGACCACAAATTTGGTTTCATACTTCCAACTGGGAAAGGAAAAATGACCAGTTGTAAAACTGATAGTGTGCATAAGGTGAAAAGCCAAATATTCTGGTGAAGTGCAGTTGTCCCTAGTATTGGGACTAGAGGCAGAGTTTTGCCGATGAGTCCACTGTCCTTAGGATGACAGTGTCATGGCTTCCAACTAGTCATCCCGCATCTACTCATGTCCAGTAAATCTGTCCTCCACTAAAAAACAAAACGATCTTCCCAATGAACAAAGTTTATTATATCACTTCCCAGCTTAACATCTTTCAATGTCTTTCTTCCCTTAGGGAAATATTGTTCTGAGAAGTGTTGTACTGGTAAATGTTTAATAATCAGCTCTTGGAAGAAGACAAAGGCCCTGACTTGCAGCACTTGCCAATTACTGTGATAGAAATTCTTCCATCATGGCCTATTTCAAGCTGAAAGCAGATTGGGAAGTGTGGGTAAAATTGTAATATTTCCAGAATATCTTGCCTGGCTTTAGTATATCTGCATATCAGTAGGCGTTCAGAGGTGGAAAGAAGTATGGATTTAGTGCATTTACATCATTCCTCAGAGGTGGAGAGAAGTCTGTCTCCTTATCAATGGGAAATTACCTGGGCAAGGAGGGCTTTTCTGTACCTAAGAGGTGAGGGGGAGGGCTGGTTTTGCTGCTGCTGGAGCAGGAAAGAGAGACAGCCCCGGACTGCAGTTTGTGAGCAATTAACGGATTTTAAACTTTATTTCTCCCTTTGACTGATTTCAGTTTTTAGAGGTATTTTGCCCTGGGATTTGCTCTCCCTGGACTTTCAGAAAGAGATGTATAATAGTACATTATTGCACGGAATTTCCACCATACAAATACAATAGACATAAACAACCTCAAGAACATAGATAATAGTAAAATGTAGTAATTAGCAACTAATGACTCTTATTACCTTTTTAAAATATTATTTTAGTCATAAATTGATATAATTGAATTTCTAATGATCATTGTATTGAACAACAGATTGGAAAACTCTAGAATATTTAATAATTAACTTTCTTCACACCCATACCAAATTGGCTCCAATATACCACTGCTTCTGAGGCGTCATAAGATCTGTCCCCAGCCACCTTCTCCAGGCTTATCTCTGGCCACTTGCTCTCTCACACCTTCTGCAGACATCCTGAAGTGCCACAAATAATCTCAGCTTTCTTCTATTTCAAAGTCCTTGCTCCCTTTGACTGGAAGACCCTAGCAAACTCTTATCCAATAGATCTCCATTATACATTTTTTTCCATCAGGAAGTCTTCTCTGGAACTGTAAACTAGTGTGGGAGTTTTATAGTATATACTCAACCTTGCCCAAACCTGGTCTTTGTTCTTGGCTCCCTGGAGGCAATCTTTAAACCCTGAGCATGTCCTATCTGATAAATGTCTTTGTATATTTGGAGGACTTGGGCCACACCCAATAGTGTATGCTAGCAATGTGCTTTAAGGTGGAGGCTTTGGGTCATGGGTATCAGCTTGACTTCTCGTAAGGCTGGGAATTAAGATCAGCCACACAGGTGGTCAACCATATCTATTCAATTGAACCCCAATAAAAACATTGGACAACAAAGCTCAGGTGAGCTGCACTCAGAACACCAATACCCTATATGTATTATCACACATTGCTGCTAGGACAAGTTCACACTGTCTACAACTCCACTAGGAGAGGACAATCAGAAACTTCACATTTTGGAATTTGCTGATCCCTGCCCCATGTACCAACCATTTCCCTTTATCTTTTGCTATAATAGGCCATACTCATGAATATAAACACTTTCAGCGCGTTCTATGAGTTCTAGTAAATTATTGAACCAGAGGTGATCTTGGAGACCTCAATCTTGCAATTGGTGTAAGAAATGAAGGTAGCTTTGGGGTTTCCTAAACTTTAAAGTGGGCCTTTTAGATGCTTTCACTTACTATGGCACACATATCATACTATGTAGCTTTTGCCCACTTATCTGACTGGAAATAGGGACTGTTCCTTGTTCACTATAGCACCCTAACCTAACCCCTGGCAAAATGTAGCCACTCAAACATGCTGGAATGAGCTCCATGGGCAATATTCTCATATTTATATAAAAACCACACACTTGTTCCCTAAGATTATTTTTATTATAACCTGTATCAATTTAACTGAGGATAATGATGCCTGGTGGACATTCAATAAAACAAATTTCACACACAGCAAAGAAGCATGTCTTTTTGAATCTCTCCCTTTGATGATTTCACTTGATCTAATAATATTTAGATCCTAGAGGAAAAGAAGATTATTCTTCAGATAAGCTTCTATCAGTATTGTTTTTCTCAACTGACCTTCCAAAGAAAATTACTCTGAAAAATATATAGGGCTTATTCTGTGGGATGTATCTGGAGGGCAGCTTCTTAAGTCTAGAAGCTTCTTAAGCCAGCTGAGGCTGGGGTAGGATTTACACAAAGTTCAGGAAAGTACAGGCATCTGACCAGGACACCTGGTTGAGCACACGGCTACCACAAGGTTGGGAAGAAATAATGAAATTTCTCTTGTTTGATCTACATGAAAGTAAAATACTGAGAACTTAACTGGGGCTACCACATACAGCATAACAGGTCAAGTTCCTTAGCCTCTCTGAACCAGTCTACTCACCTGCAGAATAGGGATAAGAGCAACCACTTTGTTTCACAAAGATGTTGCAGGGATCAAAGAAGGTAGTAAGTGTAAGAGCTTTGGAAATACCAAAACACATGCACAATATTGCTCTTCTGCTATTAGTATACTAGAGACATGTCCCACCTGCACATGTAATGATATTTGAGATTGTTAATTAGTTGGAGAGAAAATGCAATCCCCTACAGAAAATACATGGAGTTTCCTCAAAAACTAAAAATAGAAATACCATGTAACCCAGCAATTTTACTTCTGGGAACCGTCCCAAAGAAAACAAAATCACTAATTCAAAAAGATAAATGCACACCTATGCCCACTACAGCATTACTTATAATAGAAAAGATATGGAAGCAACCAAAGTGCCCATCAATAGGTGAATGGATAAAGAAGATGTGATACATATACATGATGGAATATTACTCAGCTTTAAAAAAGAATGAAATCTTGCCATTTGCAACAACATGGCTGGACCTACAGAGTATCATGCTAACTGAAATAAGCCAGGGAGAGAAAGGCAAGTACCATATGATTTCACTTATATGTGGAATCTAAAAAACAAAAGAAACAAACAAGAAAGAAAGAAATAGACCCACAAATACAGACAACAGACTGTTGTTTACCATAAGTAGTAGGGTGAGGAGGAGGGGTGAAATAGGTGAAGGGGATAAAGACATACAAAGTGGAAATTGAAAATAAGTTAATCATAAGAATGGAAGTACAACATAGAGATTTAACTAATAATACTGTAATATCTTGGTATGGTAATGGAGTAAGTACACTTGTGGAAAGCATCTACTAATGTACATAATTACCAGACTGCTATTATACTAGAAACCAATATTGTAAATCAATTTTATTTCAAAAGAAATACTTACAAAAAAAGAAGATAGAAAATGCAATAAATCTCCATGGTCTATGAAGTAGCAGACCAAAATTGTGTCATATTGGACTATAATTTTTACTGAGTACTTAACATGTACTCATATATTGGCCACTAGGCAAATCCCTTTATATCATTTTATTATCACAATTCTTCACGGTACATGTATAATTATTCCCATCTTAAAGATAAGGAACCTGAGGCTCAGGAATATAAGGTAACTTTCCCCAGAGCACATAGTCCATAAATAGAAGAGCTGAGACTTGAGCGCAGATTTGCCACTTTGTAAAACCCAAGCTCTTAGCACCATGCAGACCTGCCCCTCTGTGGAGGGATGGGGAGAGGGAGTATGTGATGTGTTTTTGGTCATTGTGCAGCTATGACAGGGATTTAATCAAGCTCTCTCCAATATTCAAGCAAGAGCTAGGTAGGTGTAAGAGAGATAGTTAATGTATATTTAATGTGGAATGTATCACTTGCCACTAACCACAGAAAACATTGCAACCCTCATTTCAGACTGGACCCTAAGACCAGGTAAGATTGTCCATGGGAAGCCTGAGATCTAAGATGATTTTATAATCCATTTGAACAGGGTACAGAGACAAAATTAATTCATGACAACTTGTTCTCAAACTGTGAATTTTTGGGAACATTTCCAGTATTCATTAGTTCTCAGATTCACACTTCCACCTGTGTGTTGAAGAGCTGTTTTATCAGTTCCTAGAGCAAAAGGATAAAATATATAGAGGAACTGACTTTGTCTCATTTTTTCTTTAATATGCAATTTTAAATGTCAGTAGATTAAGCTAAGAATGGTGGTGAGGGGTCCTCTAACTCCCAAATCCTTCTCCTGTTAAATCTGTGGTCTTCTTCATATCCATTTTTCTCAAATGGGTATCTTGTTTTAACTGTATTATGAATAAAGTCTGCTTTGTTAGAAAGAGGCTTCTCCTTGTAATCTATAAGAGCTTTCTTGGCCAATAAATATTAAAACTGACCTTTTTTAAGGCTACTATAACCCAAACACCCCTGAGCTTAATGGTACATCAAGACTCTCAGTGAATTCTGATGTTCAGCACAAAAACTTAGTTAGAGGAAAAACAGCTATTATCTGGACAGTAAATTCATACATGTCCTCTCAGGTAGCAGAGTTTAGCATTTCCTAGTGCAATGATTATGCTCAAGTTAAAGTTGATCTAATTCTTCCCTCTACAATGCTTACCTCTTCATACACTAGGCGTATTTCTTACTTGTGACCTATGACAACCTAGGCCAGCTTTGCTAGCATCTTAATCAGACTAGGAATACAATTTATAGACTTTTTTTCACACAAAAGCTGTAATACTGCCCCTCCCCGACTTTCCAATCACAGAAACTACTAATGTGTTTGAAATTTCACAACCTTTTAATTTAAAAGTATCCTATCCTTCCCCTTTTCTGCTAATTCATGTTCAGGGAAAAACAAATCAGAACAGATGTTATGTTCTCTACTTCATAATCCTGCTTATCTGACAGAAACAGATTTTGGCAACAGTGACATCAGAAAGGAATACTGAAAAAACATCTTAAGAAGAAAAGAAACTAAAGAGTTATTGTGGCTAAAGAGGGGGATGACGCCTCTGACCCTCTACCTCTCCTCTGCCCTCAGTCTCCTCTTTGTCTTTGCGTCTACTTACCAGCCCTTCTTTCCCTTTCAATTGTCTCATATTAACATTAGAAGTTCCACACACCTCTTATCAAAATTTCACCAACCTTTGCTAAATATTTTTGATAAAAGAAAGAGAGCCAAGGGTGTGAATCATCCAATTTTTCTTCATTATCTCTTTTTCATGCTTAGTAGATAGCAATTAATATACAGCTGTGTCAGTAAAAACAGAAACATATGAATTAATAAAGACATTTCTGAGGCATGATTTAGCTGGCTAGATCGGCAAGCAGTTGTATTCCTTAAATTTAAAAAGACATGTCAACTAGAGATTTTTTTTAAAACACTCTGATTTAATGGGCAAGGGAATAGCTCCAGAGAAATATATGAGAAAGCCATATTTATATTACTGTAAATTTTCTAGGCAGCAAGGATCTGAACCATGCTTTTTAAAATAGTCAGATAGAGAAATCTTGGTGTGAGCAATTTACACTTGAAGTGACTGTTCTGTCTTTAGAACACTGGGGAAAGTGAGGTGTTTAATGTATCTTCCAGACAATTACAAAGCAGTCCTTGATCAAAACCCTCTGCAAGGGATATTGACAAACCTGCCCAACTGCAAGAATCTCCTATAGAGAAAATGATCTATGAGATTGCCTGCTGGCAGGTTCATGGGTCAGATTGTCAATATCTAGAGAAGGATCACAGAAGTAAACATTTAGTGTTTGCTATCCTGACGTCTATATTTATGGTCCTGTTAAAGCAGTTGGTCAATCAAAACCAGTGAAAGCAATTACAATTTTCCCCAGTTACATGCAAGAAAAAGAAACTGAACTCTTTGTGATGAGAAGTCAATATAGCAAGATCATTTAAAATTGCTTTTTATTCATGTGGAAGGAATTTGGTACTATTATATCTTGTCACTTGTAATTGTCTGATAAGATGAATACAGTCAAGATGTTAATGTAATTAAGTCAAATACTCAATTAGATTTTTTCTTCCCTTCTTACATTGTTTCAGATCCCCACAGAATTTGGAACAGAATGTTCCTTTCCCTACTGAGTTTGGTTCCTTTATATTTGGCAAATATTTATTCTTTTATCTATGTTCCAATTGGAACTGCAGTGAATGGGTCCATTTTTTCTCATGGATTGACTCCTGCTGTCAAACAATATAGGTGAAGTTTTTAGGCATAAAATTATTTGAAGATAACATAAATCACTAATGCAAGACAGACTGCATGCTGGATTCTAATAGCAAGTTTCTTTGAAGTTATAAGACTAAGTATAAATGGTAATGTTTAAAAGAGGCTGTGGTTTCCAAAATACTGACTTAGAAGTTGAATACAATCTAGAAAAAAATGTGTCAAATTATAAATCTTCTGAAGGGTTAAAAAGATACAATGGGCTAGCATCTGTTTTGATAAATTTTCTATTTAAATACTTGAATGTGGAATAATATAATTTCTGATTGAGAGCTTAGGTTCTAGAATTAGGCAAACAGCCTTTGTTCCACCTAGTGATTGCATTACATTAGTCAAGTTATTTTACCTCTCCTAACTTCAGTTATCTCATTTGTTATATGAAAATAATTATCAAACCTGTCTGATAGAACTGTTTTAAATTACATAATCTGTACAAAGTTCCTGGTACAGAGTCTGCATCACAATAAGCACTCAATAAATGTTAGCTATTGTTAACTAATGTGTAGTCTACGGTTATTAGAAAGCTGATTGGTATTCAACTCAACCAGCATTTATTTAGGGCCTTCTATATGTACAAGAAACTAAATGGATTTAAAAATAAATAACATATCACTCCTGTTCTGTGTAGGGACATTAACTGGTGCTCACTATTATCTCAGAAGACAGACTGAGGTGAGGGCTTGACATATTTAAGATTACAGTATCTTCTACTCCTACTTCTATTGTGACTCTTGTTCTAACCCATTGTCTATCTAGGAGTAGAGGAACCTTTGTAAAACCTTTCAAAGTCCTCCTGTTTAACTTGAAATAAAATCCAGACAACTTGCCATGGGCCACTAGGCCCTGCCTAACATGGTATCTAGGACTTGTTTGCTGTCACTCTGTTCCTTTTTCCCTGAAATCCCCCGCTTCTCCTTCACCGTGCCTCTGTATCTTCTCTCCACCTGAACTGTTCCTCTTCCTTTTCTGTGCCTGGTTAATTCTCACCAATTCTTTTTCAGGTCTCATCTGCAAGTCACTTTCTAAGGGGAACTTCTTTAACTTCCCCACTACCTGCCGCCATTCTAAACTAACTTGTGATTTTCTCTTAGAACAACTCAGAATTTTCCTTAATGGCCTTTAAATATTTCTTTCTGTTATTTAAAAAAAAAATCTATATCCCTCACTAATCTCCCTGAAGTCAGAGACAACTACTATTTTGATGATATTATATGCCCACTTCCTAGCACATAGCATATGGCATAAATACACATACCTCATGTTATTATACTTCACTTTATTGCACTTTATAGATACTGAGTTTTTTAAAACTGTTGCACCATTTTTGAAATAGCATTTGCTCACTTCATGTGAGTCTCACATTCTCACTTTTCCATTATTATTTTATTTGTTATGGTGATCTGTGATCAGTGAGCTTTGATGTTACTAGTGTAATTGTTTAGGGTGCCCTAAACTGCACCCTTATAATATGGCAAGTTTAATTGATAAATGCAATGTGTGTTCTTACCATGCCCCCAAGTATCTCCCTCTTCTTGGTCCTCCCTATTCTCTGAGATACAACAATGTTGAAATTAGGCCAGTTAATAACCCTACAGTGGTCGCTAGGTGTTCACGTGAAAGGAAGAGTGACACATCCCTCACTTTAAATCAAAAGCTAAACCTGATTAAGCTTAGTGAGGAAGGCATATCAAAAGCCAAGATAGGCCAGAAGCTAAACCTCTTGCATCAAACAGAGACGTTGTGAACACAAAGGGAAAGTTCTTGAAGGAAATTAAAAGTGCTGCTCTGGTGAGCAAATAAATAATAAGAAATCAAAAGAACCTTACTGTTGAAATGGAGAAAGTTATTAGAGTTCTGGATAGAAGATCAAGCTAGCTACAATGTTCCCTTAAACAAAAGCTTAATCCAGAGTAAGGCCCTAGCTCTCTGCAATTTTGGGAAGGCTGAGAGAGGCAAGGAAGCTACAGAAGAAAAGTCTGAAGCTAGCAGAGTTGGTGCCTGAGGTTTAGGGAAAGGAGCCATCTCCATAACACAAAAGTGCAAGACAAAACAGCAAGTGCTGATATAGAAGCTGCAGCAAGTTATCCAGAAGATCTAGCTAAGATTATTAATGAAGGTGGCTGAATGAAACAACAGTTTCAATGTAGATGAAACAGCCTTATATTGCCAGAAGACGTCATCTAAGACTGTCATAGCTAGAGAGGAGAAGTCAATGCCTCACTTCAAAGCTTCAAAGGAGAGGCTGACTCTTATTAGGGACTAATGCAGCCAGTGACTTTAAGTTGAAGCCAATTGTCATTTATGATTCCAAAAATCCTAGGATCTAATTATGCTTAATCTACTCTTCCTGTGATTTATAAATGGAAAAATAAAGGCTGGATGACAATATACCTGTTTATAGCATGATTTATGAAATATTTTAAGCCCACTACTGGGACCTACTCCTCAGAAAAAAGATTCCTTTCAAAAATTACTGCTTATTTATAATGCACCTAGTCATCCAAGAGCACTGATGGGAAATATACAATGAGACTAATGCCTTCTAACACATCTATTCTGCAGCCCATGGATCAAGAAATCATTTTGATTTTCAAATCATATTATTTAAGAAATACATTTCATAAGAGTGTAGCTGCTGTATAAAGCAATTCCTCTGTTGGATCTGGGCCAAGAAAACTGAAAACCTTCTGGAAAGGATTCAGCATTCTAGAACCATTAAGAACATTCACAATTCATAGGAAAAGATAAAAATATCAACATGAACATGAGTTGAGAAGTTAATTGCAACTTCATTGGATGACTTTGAGAGGTTCAAGACATCAGTGGAGGAATTAATTGCAGATGTGGTAGAAATAGCAAGAGAATTAGAAGCGGAGCCTGAAGATGTTAACTGAATTGCTGCAATCTCATCAAACTCAAATGGATGAGTTGCTTCTTAGGGATAAGCAAAGAAAGTGGCTTTTTGAGATGCAATCTATTCCTGGTGAAGATGCTGAGAAGATGGCTGAAACGACAAAGGATTTAGAATATTACATAAATTTAGTTGGTAAACAAGCAGCAGGGTGTGAGACGATTGACTACAATTTTGAAAGAGGTTCTACTATGGATAAGTTATCAAACAGCATCACATGCTACAGAGAAACTGTTCAAGAAAGGAAGTGTCAATCAATGCAGCAAACTCTACTGTTTTCTCATTTTAAGAAATTGTCACAGCCACTCAAACCATTAGCAACCACTACCTTGATCAGTCAGCGGCCACCAACATCAAGGCAAGACCCTCCTCCAACAAAAAGATTATGACTTGCTGAAAGCTCAAATGATGGTTAGCAATTTTTAGCAATAAAGTATTTTTAAACTCAGGTATATATATTCTTTTAGACATAATGCTATTGCACAGTTACTCGACTAGAGCATAGCATAAACATAAATTTTATATCCACTTGGAAACCAAAAATTCAGTTGACTCATCTTATTGCGAGCAGTTTGGAACTGTACCCACAATATCTCTGAGATATGCCTGTAGTAGTTGTACAATAAAAGTTGAAGAAATGTGTTAAAGCCTAATATTTTTTGAAAAGATCAAACCATGATTCCCATACAGATATGAAATGAAAACATGTTAAACATTTTATGTAAGTCATTATTAATAAGGGAACCAATCTGATGTTAAAACAATTCAAAGAAGTAAAAGAAAAAATATACAGAATCCATTTATAGATCTGGAGTATTATAATGAATGTACAAATTGAGACAAAACTAGCTTCTTCCATAGTGGGGAGGAAATTTAATTGAACTTTTACCTGATAGAATTTTTTTCATATTTATAGACAAGAATTACTTTGTATTACTCTAAGTTATCTACAACTTATAGAGTCAAGGTAAAATCAGAGAACTCAGAAGAATGTGCTGCAAAGTGTACAGTTTACTACTGTAAAAAAATATTCCTTACAGCAAAGACTTAGAAATTTTGGAGGCAAGAGGATACATTTCATTTGTGGGATGGGAGAAAGATTTCAGAAGTCTTCATTCAGAGTTAGAATAGTTAAGCTAAGTCTTGAAATGTAAGTAGGATTTCAATAATGGCAAACTACTTGAGTTTTTGAGCAGAAATCTAGAGAAATTTTTCTAGTGGGCAATAGATTCTAGGAGTCAAGCACATAGCCAAGAGACAAGACAAGAGGCTATTACGATAGCCCAGGGGAGAAACTGCTAGAAAAGGGGAAGAAGCATCCAGTGCAGAAGAAGAGACCCTACTTCTTGTTTCCATGCAAGCATTTATTCTGGACTAGTTTATAGATCTCTCTGGGCTTAATCCCAGAAGTATATATTTAGCACATGGCAGCAGGGATACAATCATGAAGAAAAGACAGGCTTGAAACTTAGATCCTAGAGTTCTGATTAGCTGGACAATAAGGAAATGTAGACATCCCAAAGGAGCTTCCAACCTCTAAGAGTCTGTAGGTAGAGGTACACTTTCTATCATATAGAAATGAAAACAATCACTCTGTGTCTATGACAGGATTATTTAGTGAATGAATAGTATGGGAAGAGATTCCTTATCACATGACTAATATTATTAATTGTTTTCTAGACAAGGGTTGACTACTTTGTCTTTAAAGGGCCACATGGTAAATATTTTATACTTTTGTGCTATCGTGTCACCATTGCAATTACTTAACCCTGCTGTTGTAGCATGAATGCAGATAATATGCAAACAAATGGAGGTGCCTGTGTTCCAACAGAACTTTATTTTCAGAAACCAACAGTAGGCCAGCTCTGCCCCGTGGGCCATAGTTTGCAAACCTGTTTTTAAAGGTGAGTGGCTGAGTATCAATAGGATCAGAACTGTGAACGAATGGAGGGCAGTGATCATTTTATTTATCACTGTCCCAAAGGGTGGCTTGCACATAAATGCTAGAAGTTACACTGCAAAAGAATGAATTTAAAAAAAGCATCCTCCACTGAACTCTCAGAATAATCTGTAACTCTCTTACAGCATTCATCACATCCAACGGCATTAGAGTTATCCATGAATATGTCTTTACTCCCTCCAAGGATTTAAACTCCTAGAGGATAGAGATCATGCCATTTTTAACCTTTCTATTTGTTCCTTGATATATAATGAGTACTAAAAAAAATGTTTCCTGGATGTGTGAATATCATGTTTTCTTTTTTTGTTTTATTTTCAATCTCTTTCATTTCAGTCTCAGCAAAATGCAAGGCTTTCACTTGAATTTGCAGTGTATGTCAGCAGCTTTCTCCAGGAATGCCACATCTCTTGGAGCAAGACACTTGCCTATGACCGTCCCTGCATGTCGGTTCCTTACCACTCTCCTGACTGTGGGACTACTCTTGAATGAGTGATTATTTGCCTTCTTAGGAAATGTCCTCTTAGTGGATGGCCATGACCCATTTAACATAACTCAATGCAGCGCTCATATATATTTTCCCCATGGCTGTCCTTTTCATGTGCGTGTCTGAGAGCTTTTGAGAAAGGCACGGGGTTTTGTTGTGGGCCATTTTAAATACACCACAGATAATAAACTGTTAATGGAAAGAAATATCAGCTGCCTTCAAATTTCCAGTTTGTTTGTTTGTTTGTTTCAATTTTCCTTAAGTGTTCCTTCCTTTGTGAGAACAGCAAGCCTTCATTTCCCTGCCTATAATAGCTTTTTCATGAAGTGCTTTTTTTTTTTTTTTTTCTCTTAAGCAATACCAGATGTTGAAGGAAACTTTCTCTGATTGGTGTCCAGAGAAAACAAAAAAGCATGTATCACTTCAAGCCTGACCTGCACAAGGGGAAAATGGACCAAACAAAGGCTGCCGGGATCAAACACACGCAGCTGGCATAAAAGGAAAATTCTAGAGTGGTATTTTTTTTACCCCTCATGCTTCCATTGTCCCTCTTCATACCTGATTAAAAAGTTCATTTTTGTTAAGAAGAAAAGATAGAGGAGGAAACAGAAAAGCCACAAGAAAAGGATTTTATTTAAGACTTATCTCATGGCCTGTTATGTGATCCTAGGCCAGAGTTTACTGAAGGGAGATCCACATTCATGGTGTGGAATGTTGAAGGATGTTTTAAGAGAGGAAGGGGTTTTGTGGCCAAGAAAGTTTGAAATAAACAAATTAAACATAGGCTAACAAACATCATGAATCTTCAAAGGTGTATGTATAGTTTCAGGCTTTCTCAGTCATCTGCACAGAATACGTTTATTGTAGAATGTTTTATAAAACTACTGCGCCTTTGGCACACCCTTCAGGAAATGCCCTCTGCTAGGAAAAATAGATTTTCTGGGAATATAAGGTGCCATAATCTTTAGTATCATTAACTCTATGGCATTTGTAAAATGCCAGCTGACTGCCTAGCATCGTGTATCACCATGTGGAAGACTCTTGAATCCTTGTCTCCTGTCTCCAAAGGGTATGCAGTCCGATTGGAAAAATATGGCATACACACCTGAAAAGTTACTCAGGGGACAATGCCAAACCAGTGGCCCAGAAAATAACAGCCACACAATGTCCTTTAAATTATGTGTGGTGGAGCCATAGATTCTCTGAAGGTAGCACAAGGCCACTTCTAAGTGAGAAATGGTTACAGAGAGAGTCAACCAGGAAGGACTAAGCTCCAGATGAGTTAGCAAATGATATTCCAAGACAGCATCCTGCTCTTGTAAAATGCCCAAATTATTAATGCATATATTTCCACTCAGTAAATGAAAGGATTCAGTGGACATCCCTGTTTGCACATTTCCACCATTGAGCAGAGTGCTCTCTCCTACACTTCCATGAGTTAGAAACAGGAACATGGATGGTTAGAAAGAAAAGAAATGAGAAGCAGAAAGAGGAGGAGAAAGAGTTATGAGAGAAATTAGAAGTGCTCCATAATAAACGTGGGGGAATCAAGAGGCAAAAGAAAGTGAGAGTGAGAGAGAAAAGTTACTAGGGCAACCAGCAGAGGCAGAATTTTAGGTGTTTCTCACTAGTGAATGTTTCTGGGGTGGTGAAGGGCAGAAAAAAACTGGAGAGGAGAGAAAAGCAGACACAAGAAATGTTGATGGAATGATGAAGTAACATTGTTCCAGTGTCTTGGATATAGAATGAAACTTCTTTTTTAAAATTATTTTTTGTACTATGCTTTTCTTAAAATGTGGTTCCATACAGATATTGGATTACATGGGTTCAGAATTCAGGGTTACACAGATAAACATACCATTTTCATTAGGCTTTTTGAAAGACCGCAAATACCTTGAGGGCCCTATCGTTACCTCTAAGCATTCTGAGATGTTCAAGGATACCACGTTGGGAACTCATTGCTTAGGTAATGTTCACAGAAACTGTGAAGGGCTTTTAAAAGTCTCATTTAGAAAGTCTAATGAGATAAATAGATTTTTTATTTTATTTAACTTAAACCTGAAATGGTTTGCTATTTCCTACTCAGAATCTCTCGTCACCAAGCCCTGTAACTCTTGCTTCTAGTTGCTATAGAAATGGTGCAAGAAATCTTTGACTGATTTGTACAGAATTTGTTTCTTTCTGACATCATTGCCTTTAAAAGCAGAATTCAGATTGTTTGTGAAAATTGGGTCACTGTACTGTATGGCAATTCTAAATGCAAGTTTTAATTGACAGCTATGAATAAGACTTCTTATTTTATCTTGGTTATATTTGATGAGTCCTTTGAGGTTATTTTTTAAATGGGGGATCTAATACAATTCTCAAGTTTCTTTCTTTTATCCTCTTTCTTTTTTTTTTTTCCTCTGATGTTCCTATTTGCACTTTTTTCTGACAATTCCTTCCTCAGCCTCTTATAGTTCACTTAAACCAAAAAAGGAACCTTTTATTTCCATCCACACACTTTCTGGAACGACTCATGTTTCTGCTAACAACCATTTCATTGTGAGCTATTTTAAGGGATGAGAATTAATGGAGAAAGAATTCATTGCCTTCTGGAATCCTCTCCTACCCTGAATTTATGGCCCGTAGAAGGCCCAGAACATGATTCCAAAGTAATTTTCTCCACATTCTGCGACAAGGAACTTATCAGAACCAAGAGTGCTCTTTTCTTGCCATAGTCAGGTGAGGGGGTCAGAATGCCTTCATCTCTCTTCTGACCTCAACTAGAATTTGACTATCCCCTGTAATTAGAAGCCTTTAAAAGGGAGCCTTGGGTAACTGAGGTGCAGATGGCTCAGGTCTCATTACCACAGATGAAATGATGATGCCTTTTTAAGAGTCTACTAAGACACCCTGCTTCCAGTTTCCTCTTTGCTGCTTCTTGACCTGATCATGTCCCTCTGCTTAAACCACTCTGTCATCTTAGTATGTGACACTATGAGTCCAACTCTGTGGAAAGGATTATTTTCCACAGAAGAGCATGTCTTGTTTGGACTGTACATTTTTCCTACATTTTTGCCTATGACAGTCTCCACAGCCACATATTTGAAAAAGGTGTTAATTGATTTGAGAATTTTATTCTGAACAAATCCCACAATACTTTCTTTTTCCCCCAAAGCTTATAAGGCTGAAATGATAGGAATTATTAGATTACTGGAAGTGGGGAGAAAAAAGAGAATCTAACAATCTATTTTATGGGAGACTTTTGATTAGTCTGAGTGAGTACTCAGACATCTTTCCTGGGCCCCTCCTCTTGCTCTCCTCAACCACAAGATTCAGGAATAGCAATTAAGAGTTTTCTCAGCTCTGCTACTGCCAATCTCAGCACTATCCATATTATTTGGCCTGAACCAAAAATAGTCCCCTCCTCTTTTTTGTTCAGTTCTTCTGTTATTTGCTTATAAATGGCTCATTTAGCTGTTCTTCATTTGCAGGAAAGCTTTCTAGGGCCTCATCAAAGTCCTCTTCTCTCACTTTTAAGTCTCCCTGCAGGTTCCTTTGTTGATAGCTTTTAAAAATCCTTGCAGAGAGGCTCTGAACTTGCCACCTTTCCTTTCTAAAACAATCTCAAATCCATTTCTATATCCAAATTGTGATTTCAAGAAATGCTTTTAGAGGCCTACACAAACTGGGGAGTGGCTCTGGAAAAATATCTCTCTGCTGTATTTACATATTTGTTGAAAATACAACCACACAAAGTAGAAAGGACAAGTTCAGATTTGTTGAGAACTTTCCAAATTCCTCATCCAAAGCGCAAGACTAGAAAACAGTGAGAAATGTTTACATACACATGCATTAACACATATACACACGCGCATATACACAAATACATTCAAATATATGCATAAAAGCATATACACGTACATACACACATACGTATACATATAAACACACAGGTCTGAATATATAATATTAATCCTTGGAAATGCCCCCAGCAAGGCAATGCTTATTTTCAAATTAACTACTCAATTCACTCACTAAAGAAAACATAAACAAATATTAGGCCTTGCCAACCAATCTGTATTTCCCTTTTTCTCTTTTTGAAGAAGTTTCAATAAACCATAACAAGAAAAAAAACTGGCTTTCTTTCTTATTCATATGTCCTTGTTCATGAAACCCAGACAACATAAATTAGTGAAATATGGTCCCTAAAATAGCTTTTACCAGAACAATCAGGTCAAAACAATCCATAAGCATGTTAGTCAAAACTGCCAAGTTGGCTTTGCAAAGGAAACCTACATTGTCTGAGAGGCAGATTACTGTGGTATTTGCACCATATCCAGTTAAATACCATGAGAGGCATGAGCAGAAGGCAGGAGGACAGCATATGAAGAATCAGTCATTTCATGATTGTACTTTTATGCCTCCAAGACCTCTTCCCACAAAAAGATTTTTCTTTACTTATATTTTATTCATTGTGTCTGCTGGAGGTGAGAGATGTCATATGTTTACCAATTTCACATTTTAGCTAAATACCTTCCAGTATTAGCAATATTGTAATTGGCTGAAGAAGGGGAAAGAGGTGCGGTTTCAGCTACTGTGCAAATGAAGGGCTTCCATTTTTATACTAATTTTAATCACAGTCCTCAAATTAGAATGTTTAAGAAATACTGCTTCTTAAGTTGTCTTTAAATCAAATAAATATTGACCTCAAGATACCATCCACTGGACTGGCAAGAAATTCAAGCTCAAAAGTTAGAATCCTCTTCTCTTTTTTTCCTTCTGGTTCTCCTTCCAAAACTTGTCCCAGAATTGCATAGTGCTTGGAAAACAGGACCACTGATCACCTGTCCCCACCGTGTCCTCTAAGCAAGGTCATAAGAGTTCCTTCATATCCAGCCCTTTTCTGTCTACATGATTCTCTGCCAGGATAAGGCAGCCACCTTGTACCACCATTCAGTCATCCTCTGGAGTTTTCTCATTACTTTCTGGCATTTCCACTATTCTGGTTACCTATTATTGCCTAAAAAATACCGTGGAACAGTGACTTAGAGCAAAAGCAGTCCTTTATCCTGTTCGGGGGTCGGTCGGGCTCAGCTAGGTGGTTCCTGCTCAGTCTTTCATAGAGGCGCAGTCAGAAGGTGATCAAGATCGGTACCATCTTGAAAGCTCCTTCCTTATCTACCTGGGATCTGAATTGGGAATGCTCAAAGACCTGGACCTCCTTGGGCACCTCTTTTTCAGTGCAGTCTCTCTAGATGATGTTTCTGCAGGGCCACTTTCTTCATGGGCCAAGAAGTAACCAGACTTCTTACATTGTTGGTGAATGTAAGAACGGGTGTCCCAAGAGAAACCAGCAGAAGTGGCCTAGTTTCTTTATTCACTCAGTATCACTGCCATCATCTTCTACCCACGCCCCAGGTGAGCCCCAGCTGCGACCAGAGGGGGAGCTCAGCGGGGTTGACCTCAACCACCTGCAGATGCACTTTCGCTGCCAATGCTACCTAGGCTGGGGTGGTGAGCAGTGCCAGTGGGACCGTAGGCGGGCCGCCAGCTGTGCCACTGTGCCCTGGGCTGGGTCCCACCCCACTGGCCTGCTGGCTGTGGCAGCCCTGGCCCTCACCTGGACTTCATAGGGGTCTCTCACCCAACTGTCAGGCAGGTAG
Organism: Smutsia gigantea; assembly: GCA_032199065.1. Lineage (NCBI taxonomy): Eukaryota > Metazoa > Chordata > Mammalia > Pholidota > Manidae > Smutsia > Smutsia gigantea. The sequence goes on from JAVSCE010016025.1 coordinate 115,852, forward strand.
GAGCCTGCAAGGGGTGGATGAACAAGTCTGGAGGCAGCACAGCCCCGGGATGCCCAGCAGGGTGTCTGTACCAGCCCTCACCCCCCTGTTCTAAGGGGGAAGGGCAGTTCCCTGGGAGGCCCCTTCTTTCCCTGTCAGAGAGGGAGAGGGTCACAGCCCATGGGGGGGACCTGACCCTACTCCCCTGGCCCTGGATGGTTTATTATTATTTTGGGGTCTCTTTTGTAAATTAAATATAAAACACCAAAAAAAAAGCTTGCCCAATTACTATCTTTTTTTTTTATTAAGGTATCATTGATATACAATCTTATGAAGGTTTTGCATGAGCCACATTGTGGTACAACATTCACTCATATTACCAAGTCCACCCTCCACATCCCACTGCAGTCACTATCCATCAGCATAGTAAGATGCTATAGAGTCATTATTTTTCTTCTCTGTGCCGAAAGGCCTTCCACAAGATCTACCTATATTATGTGTGCTAATTATAATGCCCCTTAATTCTCTTCTCCATCCCTCCCCACCCACTCTCCCCAGCCCCTTCTCATTGGTAACCACTAGTCCTTTTTGGAGTCTGTGAATCTGCTGCTGTTTTGTTCCTTTAGTTTTGGTTTGTTGTTACACTCCACAAATGAGGGAAATCATTTGGTACTTGTCTTTCTCTGCCTGGCTTATTTCACTGAGCATAATATCCTCTAGCTCCATCCATGTTGTTGCAAATGATAGGATTTGGTTTCTTCGTATGGCTGAATAATATTCCATTCTGTATATGTACCACATCTTCTTTATGCATTCATCTACTGATGGACACTTAGGTTGCTTCCATATCTCAGCTATTATAAATAGTGCTGTGATAACATAAGGGTGCATATATCTTTTTGAATCAGAGGTCTTGTTTCCTTCAGGTAAATTCCTAGAAATTGAATTACTAGATCAAATGGTATTTCCATTTTTAGTTTTTTTGAGGAAACTCCACATTACTTGCCACAGTGGTTGAACTAATTTACATTTCCACCAAGAGTGGAGGAGGGTTCCCCTTTCTCCACATCCTCGCCAGCTTTTGTTTTTCCTTCTCTTTTGGATATTGGCCATCATAACTGGTATGAGCTGATATCTCATGGTGGTTCTAATTGGAATTTCCCTGATAATTAGTGATGTGGAGCATCTTTTTATGTGCCTGTTTGCCATCTGAATTTCTTCTTTGGAGAAGGGTCTGTTCATATCCTCTGCACATTTTTTAATTGGGTTATTTGCTTTTTGGGTGCTCATGCATGTGAGTTCTCTATATTTTTTGGATGTTAACTCCTTATCAGATGTTCTTTACAAATATATTCTCCCATACTGTAGGATGCCTTTTTGTTCTGTTGATGGTGTCCTTTGTGTAGAGAATCTTTTTAGTTTGATGTAGTCCCATTTGTTCATTTTTGCTTTTGTTTTCTTGCCTGAGGAGAAGTGTTTAGGAAAAAGTTTCTCATGTTTATATTCAAAAAATTACTGCCTCTGTTTTCTTATAAGAGTTTTATGGTTTCATGACTTACATTGAGATCTTTGATCCATTTCAAGTTTATTTCTGTGTATGGAGTTAGACAACAATCCGGTTTCATTCTCTTACATGTAGCTGTCCAGTTTGGCCATCACCAGTTGTTGAAGAGGCTGTCATTTCCCCATTGTATATCCATGGCTCCCTTATCATATATTAATAGGTCATATATGTGTGGGTTTATATCTGGACTCTCTATTCTGTGCCATTGATCCATGGGTCTGTTCTTGTGCCAGTACCAAATTGTCTTGATTACTGTGGCTTTGTAGTAGAGCTTGAAGTTGGGAAGCATAATCCCCCCAGCTTTATTCTTCCTCCTCAGGATTGCTTTGGCTATTCACGGTCTTTTGTGGTTCCATATGAATTTTAGAACTATTTCTTCTAGTTCCTTGAAGAATGCTGATGACATTTTGATACAGATGGCCACTTTGACAATATTAAATCTTCCTATCCTTGAGCACAGGATGTATTTCCATTTATTGGTGTCTTCTTCAATTTCTCTCATGAGTGTCTTATAGTTTTCAGGATATAGGTATTTCACCTCCTTGGTTATGTTTATTCCTAGGTATATTATCCTTGTTGATGCAATTGTAAATGGAATTGTTTTCCTGATTTCTCTTTCTGGTGGTTCATCCTTAGTATATAGGAATGCAACAGATTTCTCTGTACTAATTTTGTATCCTGCTACTTTGCTGAATTCAGACATTAGTTCTAGTAGTTTGGGGGTGGATTATTTATTTATGTTTTTTATGTACAATATCATGTCATCTGCAAACAGGGACAATTTAACTTATTCCTTACCAATATGGATGTCTTTTATTTCTTTGTGTTGTCTGATTGCTGTGGCTAGGACTTCCAGTAGTATGTTGAAAAAAAGTGGGAAGAGTGGGCATCCTTGTCTTGTTACCGATCTTAGAGGAAAAGATTTCAGGTTTTTGCTGTTTAGTATGATGTTGCCTGTGGGTTTGTTGTATATGGCCTTTATTATATTGAGGTACTTGCCCTCTGCACCCATTTTGCTGAAAGTTTTTATCATGAATGGATGTTGAGTACTGTCGAATGCTTTTTCAGCATCTATGGAGATGATCAGGTGATTTTTGTCCTTCTTTTTGTTGATGTGGGTGTGATGTTGATGGATTTTCAAATTTTGTACCATACCTGCATCCCTAGAATAAATCCCACCTGGTTATGATGGATGATCTTTTGATGTATTTTTGAATTAGGTTTGCTAATATTTTGTTGAGTATTTTTGCATCTCTGTTCATCAGGGATATTGGTCTGTAATTTTCTTTTTTTGTGGTGTTGTTGCCTGGTTTTGGTATTAGAGTGATGCTGGCCTCATAGAATAAGTTTGGAAGTATTCCCTTCTCTTTCTACTTTTTGGACAACTTTAAGGAAGATGGGTATTACTTCTCTAAAAGTTTGATAAAATTCAGCGGTGAAGCCATTTGGTCCAGGGATTTGTTCTTAGGTCATTTCTTAATTACCAATTCAATTTCATTGCTGACAATTGGTCTGTTGAGATTTTCTGTTTCTTTCTGGGTCAGCCTTGGAAAGTTGTATTTTTCTAGAAAGTTGTCCATTTCTTCTAGGTTGTCCATTTCTTCTAAGTTATCCAATTTGTTAGCATAGGATTTTACAATCCAAACAGAACAATATTTTCATTATAGGAGTACCAGAAGAAGAAGAGTGAGAAAAATGGATAGAAAGCCTCTTTGAGGAAATAATTGCTGGAAACTTCCCCAATCTGAGGAAGGAAATAGTCTCTCAGGCCATAGAAGTGCACAGATCTCCTAACACAAGGGACCCATAGAAAACAACACCAAGACATAATAATTAAAATGGCAAAGATCAAGGACAAGGACAGAGTATTAAAAGCAGCCAGAGAGAGAAAAGAGATCACATACAAAGGAAAACCCATCAGGCTATCATCAGACTTATCAGCAGAAACCTTACAGGCCAGAACGGATTGATGATATATTTAATGCAATGAAACAGAAGGGCCTCCAAACCAAGAATACTCTACCCAGCAAGATATCCTTTAAATTTGAAGCTGGGATTAAACAATTTCCAGATAAGCAAAAGTTGAGGGAATTTACCTCTCACAAACCATCTCTACTGTGTATTTTGGAGGGACTGCTATAGATGAAAGTGCTGTGGGCACCTGTTCTCCACAAGTGGCTGGAAGCTCAGTCTCTCCAAGTACTCTGCCTGTCTTTGCTTTCCAATACTACTAATATCCCGAGCTCCAAGAAATGTGGGTTCTTCCTCCCACAGCAGATCTCTAGGGCTGGGCTTCTACTCCCTCCCCACTCTGTTTCTCTTCCTCGCACCTGTGAGCTGGGGTGGGGGAAGAGCTTCAGTCCTGTTGGACGATGGCTTGGCTACTTTACCCTCTTCTGTGAGGTCTTCTCTTTTCCCCAGATGTAGGCAGTCTCTTCTGCCAGTTGTTGGGTTGCTTTTTCAGGATTAGTTGTAGTTGCTGTGTTATATGTGGTTTTGGGAGGAGGTTTCTGACCCACTTCTCATGCCACCATCTTTTTACCCCCGAGTATGGCCCAATTTCAAGTGAAGAATGTCAAAGGATTTGCAACATATTTTATAACTACCAGAGCAGAGCATAATGCTTGCCCTGTATCTCTAAGGTCCCACAGTTGTCTTAACAGTTATCAGTTCAAAGAAATCTCTTTCTCCTTTCCTGCTAAGGTCTTTTCCTTCTTCTTTTCTAATTTGAGACACCTAGCATTATTTCTTCAATGGCCTTGTATCAAGAATGGCAGATAAGAGAAAAGGAGCCCAAAGATTTTTTTTATTAAGGCATTATTGATATACATTCTTATGAAAGTTTCACATGAAAAAACAATGTGGTTACTACATTTACCCATATTATTAAGTCCCACCAATACCCCAATGCAGTCACTGTCCATCAGTGTAGTAACACGCCACAGATTCAGTATTTGCCTTCTCTGGGATACACTGTTTTCCCTGTGATCCTCCACACTATGTGTACTAAACATAATACCCCTCAATCCCCTTCTCCCACCCTCCCACACCCCTCCCGTTTGGTAACCACTAGTTCCTTCTTGGAGTCTCTGAGTCTGCTGCTATTTTGTTCCTTCAGTTTTGCTTTGTTGTTATACTCCATAAAGGAGGGAAATCATTTGGCACTTGTCTTTCTCTGCCTGGCTTATTTCACTGAGCATAATATCCTCCAGCTCCATCCATGTTGTTGCAAATGGTAGAGTTTGTTTCTTTCTTATGGCTGAATAGTATTCCATTGTGTATATGTACCACATCTTCTTTATCCATTCATCTACTGACTGACACTTAGGTTGCTTCCATATCTTGGCTATTGTAAAAGTGCTGCAATAAACATAGGGGTGCATATGTCTTTTTGAATCTGAGAAGTTGTATTCTTTGGGTAAATTCCAAGGAGTGGGATTCCCGGGTCAAATGGTATCTCTATTTTTAGTTTTTTGAGGAACTACCATATTGCTTTCCCCAATGGTTGAACTAGCTTACATTCCCACCAGAGTGTAGGAGGGTTGCCCTTTCTCTGCATCCTCACCAGCATTTGTTGTTCTTAGTCTTTTCGATGCTGGCCATCCTTACTGGTGTGAGGTGATATCTCATTGTGGTTTTAATTTTCATTTCCCTGATGATTAGTGATGTGGAGCATCTTTTCAAGTGTCTGTTGGCCATCTGAATTTCTTCTTTGGAGAACTGTCTCTTCATATCCTCTGCCCATTTTTTAATCAGGTTATTTGCTTTTTGGGTGTTGACGCCTGTAAGTTTTTTATATATTTTGGATGTTAACCCCTTGTCAGAATGTCATTTACAAATATATTCTCCCATACTGTAGGATGCCTTTATGTTCTGTTGATGGTGTCCTTTGCTGTACAGAAACTTTTTAGTTTGATGTAGTCCCATGAGTTCATTTTTGCTTTTGTTTCCCTTGTTCAAGTAGATGCATTCAGGAAGAAGTTGCTCATGCTTATATTCAGGAGATTTTTGCCTATGTTGTCTTCTAAGAGTTTTATGGTTTCATGACTTACATTGAGGTCCTTGATCCATTTTGAGTTTACTTTTGTGTATGGCATTAAACAATAATCCAGTTTCATTCTCTTGCATGTAGCTGTCCAGTTTTGCCAACATCAGCTGTTGAAGAGGCTGTCATGTCCCCACTGTATGTCCATGGCTCCTTTATCGTATATTAATTGACCATATATGGTTGGGTTTATATCAGGGCTCTCTAGTCTGTTCCATTGGTCTATGGGTCTGTTGTTGTGCCAGTACAAATTGTCTTGATTACTGTGGCTTTGTAGTAGAGCTTGAAGTTGGGGAGCATAATCCCCCCTGCTTTATTCTTCCTTCTCAGGATTGCTTTGGCTATTGGGTCTTTTGTGGTTCCATATGAATTTTAGAACGTTTTTCTCTGGTTTGTTAAAGAATGCTGTTGGTATTTTGATAGCGATTGCATTGAATTTGTAGATTGCTTTAGGCAGGATGGCCATTTTTATAATATTAATTCTTCCTATCCATGAGCATGGGATGTGTTTCCATTTATTGGTATCTTCTTTAATTTCTCTCATGACTGTCTTGTAGTTTTCAGAGTATAGGTCTTTCACTTCCTTGGTTAGGTTTATTCCTAGGTATTTTATTCTTTTTGATGCAACTGTGAATGGAATTGTTTTCCTGATTTCTCTCACTGCTAGTTCATTGTTAGTGTATAAGAATGTCACAGATTCTGCATATTAATTGTGTATCCTGAGGGAGCCCAAAGATTAATGCCTTTAAGTATGGACATTGGCATAGACACTAGAATAAAGAAATAATCCTTCCATAATATAAGCAAATAAAAATGATAAATGGCAACTAAAACTGAAATTCATTTCAGAATACAATAGGAAGTGATGGGGACTGGGCAATACATCCAAAAGGGGCAGCTGCTATTCTGTGTAAGCCAGTTTTTACCATTAAGGATACAGGCTTTATTTTGCCACCCATGCTAGTTATTCTAGAAAAGTGTCAGAAATCTCAATTTTTATTGGAACTGTCCTGATTATTACATGCTAGTTGCTAATTCAAATGCCTTCAAAACATCATTTGGGCCAAGAAAAATATTGGGCCATACTCAAACTTTCAGACACTAGTTTGTGACTTGATTTCAGAATAGGTAGAAATAAAAGTAGATTTCAAGCAATTTTGATTTTTGCTCTTTCAAAATCCCCATGTCAGGAAAGCAAGAAAGAACCTATCTATACTTAAGGAATGAAAAAATGAGAATACAATGTAAATTAATATTTCAATAAAGTATCTTGCTACATGGTCTATATCCAAACCATGGACAACTGGTCAAATCTGGCCTGTTGCCAGCTTCATAGTAAAGCTTTATTGAAACACAGTTACACTCATTTGCTTATGCATTGACCATGGCTTCTCCTTGCTTGCTACAGTGGAAGAGTTGAGTAGTTGCAACAGACTGTGTAGCCTAAAAAGACTAAAATAATTCTTGTCCAGTCCTTCACAGAAGAGCTTTGTTGACCCCTGAATGTATCAAGGCAGGAATCCTAGCAATTTAAAAATAAAGGCTCTTAAATCTATTTGCTACCTTTGTTGCTATATTTCCATTTTAAGGAAAAGTCTGTAGTTTCTCTAGATCACTGGTAAAAATTGGGTCTTCCTGTTGAGCCTGGTCTGTAATTAGCAGGTGTAGTCAACCTTGAGTGCTTTTCCTGTGACACAATAGTTGAAGCCTGTAACTCAGTGGCTTTATTCTAGTCAAGAGGAAGAATAGAACACACTGCTGGATATGCTTTCCATCCTCTTCCATGGCACCTTTATTTAAAATTCAGTGACACTGTGTCACTTTAGAGAATGATTCTTCCTTTTAAAAGCAGAAACCTTAGAATGAGGATATAATTCCCAAGTTTCAGGTGAGTTTAAACAGACTCTTCAAATTTTTTCTAAGAAAAAAATCAGTTGATATTTCTATGAAAAATATTAACTTCCTTTCTTACAGTTTTGTACAAAAACAAAAAGCCTACTATTACTTTAGATGGAACAATCACTGACCAATAGGTGCTAGTTTTCTCCGAAGGTGTATAATTCAGAAATAAGTTAATACAGTGGTGAGGTCTACAAACACTGAACTTTCAGTCAAAAACATCATCTTTGTTGTAGTTTTACTTAGGTCTTTTACTTTACCAACTACACAACAAAGTGAAATAAATGACTCTAAGAGTTCTGGTTCAGGCCCAAGATACATAATGTGCTTCTCCTTATTCCTCCCATTATATACAGTTAAAAATAATGTACATTATTCAGAAAGAAAATATAACTATATATTTAAATATGTAAAGAAGGTGGACCAGCTAGGAAACTTGAGACCCAAGGAGCTACATGGTGGTATCAATGGTGGAATGAGGAACCTAGACATGGAGCTTTACCTGCAGATAACAGGCAAGACCCCCTTCACCTGCTGGTGTGGTGTCAAAGATACCTCTTAAAACAGAAGGTTTAAATGATGTCCAGGATACAATAGAAAGTCAGTTATCATACCAAGAACCAGGAAAATCTAAACTTGGACAAGAATAAATAACCAACAGATGCCAACACCAACAAGACACAGATGTAAAAATTATCCAACAAGAATTTAAAAGAACCATCATAAAATATGTTTCTATAAGCCATTACAATCACACTTAAAATGAATTAAAAAACAAAGTCTCAGCAAATAAATAAAAAATATAAAGATGAACCAAATAAACATTTTAGAACAATACAATAGCCAAAACAGGAAATTCAGTGAATGGGCTCAGGAGCAGAATGGAGATGACAGAAGAAAAAATCAGTGACCTTGAAGATAGAACAATAGAAATAACCCAATATGAACAATAGAGAGAACACAGACTGAAGAAAAATGAGACAATCCTGAAGGACCTGTGGAGGTATAACAAAAGATCTAGCATTCATCTGATTGGAATCCCGTAAGAAGAGAAAAAGATGGGGCTAAAAAAGTATTCTCATATTTGGGAAAAGACATGCACCTACAGATTCTAGAAGCCGAGTGAATCCCAAACAGGATAAGCCCAAAGAAATAAATGCCAAGATTCATCATAATAACCCTCAGAAAAATAAAGAAAAAAATCTTGGAATCAGCAGGAGGAAAAAGACAACTTACCTATAGGGTTAAAACAATTCAATACTGTGTATTCTTTATCAGGGAACATGGAGGCCAGAAGAAAGCAACACATTTTTCGTGTGCTAAAAGAAAAGAACTGTCAACCCTGAATTCTATATTTAACAAAACTGTGTTTCGGGAATGAAAGAGAAATAGACATTCTGAGATGAAGGAAAACCAAGATAATTTGTTACTGGTAGACCTCCCATATAGGAAGCTCTTGAAACAGAAAGGAATTGATTAAAGAAGGAATCTTAGAACATGAGGAAGGAAAAAAATAACAGAAAGAACAAAAATATGGTTAAGTAAACACAATGCTTTCTTCTCTTCTTGGATTTCTTCATAATTTTCTAAATTATGTTTGATGGTTAAAGCCACAAGTTTAGCACATGTGATGTGATTCTCAACATATATAAAGCAAATATGTAAAGCAACTTATCAGAAACAGGAAGGTAAGGGACTTTAACACAGGTAACATTTGTACACTTTATTCAGACTGATCTGTATCTTGATACTGGTGGTGGTTGTGCAAATTTGCACATATGATAAAATGACATAGAACTCTCTACACACATATCAAAAAGACAAGAAATAACAAATGCTGTCAAGAATGTGGGAACAAAGGGAGCACTTGTGCACTTTTGTGGGAATGTAAATTGGTAAATCCACTATGGAAAACAGTATGAAGGTCCCTCAAAAAATTAAAAATAGAGCTACTATATGATCCAGCAGTCCCACCTCTGTGTATTTATTCAAAGGAAGTGAAATTACTATCTTGAGGAGATACTGTACCCCATGTTCACTGAAGCATTATTCACAACCTCTTAAGTGTTTGTTAATGAATGAATAGGTTTAAAAAAATGTGGTATATATATACGATGAATTATTATTCAGCCATAATAAAGAAGGAACCTTGCAAGACATGGATGAACTTTAAGGTCATTTTGCTAAGTCAAATAAGTTAGACCAAGAAAGACAAATGTTGTGTAATCTCACTTATATGTGGAATCTAGAAGAGCAGAGTTCATTAAAACGAGTAGGCAGCTGGTTGCCAAGGGCTGGAGGATGAGGAATGTGGGAAGATGTTGGTCAAAGGATACAAACTTCCAGTTATAAGATGAATAAGTTCTAGGGGTCTAATGCACAGTGACTGTAGTTAACAATATTATATTATATACTTATAAGCTGCTAACAGAGTAGATGGTAAATGTTAACACACACACACAGACATAAACACACACACAAAGGTAACTATATGAAGTGATGGATTTGTGAACTAACCTTACTGTGGTAATATATCTCACAATATATACATATATCCAGCCATCACATTGTACACCTTAAACTTACACAATGTATATGTCAATTATATCTCAGTAAAGATAGGGAAAAAAACTGTATACATACACTATCAATGTCAATTTCCTATTTTTGATATTACATAAGCTATAACAATTGGAGGAAACTGGGTGAGGTGGGGCCTCTGCATTATCTTTGCAACTTTTTGCAAATCTATTACTATTTCAAAACAGAAAATTAAAATAAAAATGACTCTAGATGGGTGGAAAATTTCTGTCTGGGATGACTAAAGTGTCCTAGAAATATACAGTGTAATGGCACAATGTTATGGATATACTTAATATCACTGAATTGTATACTTAAAATGGTTAAAATGGAAATTTTATGTGATATATTTTACCACAATAAAAAAATGACTCTAGAAAGCCACTCTTTTCCTGGGATATCAGATTCAATCTTTCAGAAAATATGAAATTGATCCAGGCCAGGGGCAAAGAAATGCTTAACAGGGAAACTGGCTCAAATTTTTTGTTCTTTTCATCCCCTAAGCATTTAGCATTTTAAATGGATTTGTTTTATAGATGAAACAGCAGAAAGTAAACATTTCCATTCGCCTCTCTACTCTCCCCTAAAGATGTTTGTTGCCATCTGGGGATGAGGTAAAAAGATTGTATTTCCCTAGGGATTAGTCTAGGCTGTTTAAAATAGGAAGTTAGCACAGAGGTTTTTAACCTGCAGTGACAAATGGCTCTGGGCTATGATCACGTTCTACAAATAGACTAATCCCTTTTTCTTCTTAGGAATAAAACTGACCTGTCAGGTCTTAAAAATAGATTACTAATCAACTGTCCTATTTTCCTACTGTTATTTGAAAAGAAAAAAAAATCCTTTGGCCAGACCTCAGTAACTCCTACTTAACTAAGAACTTAAGTATACAATTTCTTAATAGAAGCTTTTTCTGATAAATTGTCTCCTTAAACATGTTTATGATTTCTCATAACAAAATGCACAATTACAGAAGGAAATAAAATATCTAAGCCAATCTCATCCCAAGAAAATTTGGACTGCATTAGGCAAGTCAAAGTTCTTTCTTAAATCTTACACATCTCAATTTTTCCAATAAATAGAAGTTTTTAATTTGGGATTAAAGTTGATATTATTTGAAGTTTCATAGTGAATATTATTGAGTTTGTTAAAGGGAGTCCTTGGATAATCTAATAAACCTCCTTATTTTTCCAAAAAGCCTATATTTACAGATGTTATAACACCAAAGAAGAAACATTAAAGAACCTCATGTTTTTGTGGCAACCAGATTTTTCTAAGCCTTTTTAGATAAAAGAAGTTCCTCTGCCATTTGATTTTGTTCACTTGATTCATTTCCCTGTAAAATGACAATGTTCATAATTTCCTGGGCAAAATGTCTATGAGAGCTGCCATGGCATTTCATACTTCCTATGATTAAAAAGACACCACTGCCAACACCATTTGTTTTATTTACATCTCTTCTTGTTCCAGAATATAATAATAATAGGAGTTATTATTGTAACAGGAGTTACATAGTTGTAACAATAACAGGAGTTGCCATTTATTAAGTGCTCTCTGTGTATCAGAGGCTGAGCTGGGCATTTTTACATGGAGATTTAGAGCACAAATTCTAGAGTCAAACAGTCATAGTTCAAATCCCATTTCTACCCCTTACTAGCTCTATGACTGCACACAAGATATTTTCCCTCTTTTAGCCTCTCCCTTATAAAATGGGGGAATTATAGTTCCTGTCTCATAGAGTTATGGAGAGATTTAAATGTGATACTATAGATAAATTTTAACACAAGCCCTAACATTAGGAAAGTCTCATTAATTTAACCTTTGTAACTTTTCAAAACATATAACATTCTTCAACAGGACACAGGCTAAGTAAGAGAGATTAAGCAATTGGCTCTAAATAAGCAGGGTTTGAATCCATCATCATCTGCCATTATCGTTTCCTTACTGCTACAATTCTATTTATTCTATTCATTGTATTATAATAGCAATGCTCATAAAAGCTACGACTGGAGGTGAAAAATACCCTAATACAAGCCCATTGGCTCTCATTACAGCTTTCTCTTCCAGGAATTCTCTTCCTCTGTTCATTCTCTTCCTCTTCCTCTGTCTTTAGCAAAGCAGAGATTCTGATGGCTGAATCACAAAATTGCTTAAATTGAGATTGGTTGTGCTGAGAGGGAAAAGGTGAAGAATTCAGAAGGGGGATCCAGGGCCTCAAATGCCTGCACCAACTGCCCATGCTCCATGAACTCCCAAACATTGTCAGCCCAGAGACAGAGAAAACTGGGCACTCCTTGTGGTCACTGGCTGGAACAAAGCTCCATTGAACTGGAGTCCTTTGTGTACACCAGTGACAGCTGTAAACTGCTAGTGCCACTCAGGGTGTTTTTATTATATGGTATCATCCAATAAAGATGACACATGAGACAGACGACTGCTACCATTGAATGAACATTGTCCAGCCTGGAATATTCACTCAGTTCATCTTTCCCATCCTTATCATCTCTAACTGAGCTTACTTGTTTGTATATACTTTATATGTCACACTTTGTTTTTTCTTTATCTAGATGGCCTGGGCAAGATTTATTTCTCCTCCTCCTCCTTCTTCTTCCTCCTTTTCATTATTTATTATTATTATTATTATTTTTTGGTTTTCCCATGCCTCTCTGAGCTCATCATTTCCATTTGGAAGCTACTCTGAATATTCCCTAAATCTTCCTTAGAAATAATTTTCCATGTTATGAATAAGGTTACAAATCCATGACTACAACTCTTCCTGGTGGGAGTAGGCTGTCCGATATACTTTTAAATGGTACCTGTTGCCTGATAAAAATGTATTTTCCCAACTAGCATATGATTGAAAACCCCCATTTTAGTTTTATGGCTTTGGCTGTCACCTTTGTAAATTACAGAGCCAGCTTCATGAGACATCACTGCAGCTGGGAATTCATTTCAAGCTGATATTTTTGGTGTGACCACATGTGGCCCTATTTGTGTTCACTGTAACCTGCAAGAATGGGAATGTGGGCATTTTAAAATCTTACCAGGCTTTCATATCTTGTGCTGGGCTGTCCCTTCACTGACACAGACCATTATTTTCCCCTCACTCAGCCTCTCTGATTTGCTTTCTACAACCCTACACATTTCTCATCAGCTTGTTGTGAGCTTTGACACGTCCCAAGTAAGTTATTTATTTTGACAGTTGTGTGTGTAATACATCTAATGTGGGATGAACCTAAGAGTCAGATAACCAGTTATTTTAGTCCTGGGAAACAACTTCATTATCTTGTGAAATGTACTTTCAACACTCAATCCTAGCAAGTAATGAATGATATTGTGTAACATGTTTGCAGCAATTACCTTTGGAAATGAAGACTCCCTCTGGTGCTATTGATAGAACACAAGGTGAGACCCTTTTTCTTACAGAAGTCCAGGATTTCTGTGCAAGACGGTAAGCATGCCATGCAAGCACAGAACATCAGTGCAACTGGATTGGGGGTAATGACCTGTCCCCTCCACTGCCAAGCAGCCCTTCCATCAGCACCCACCACAGAATCAGCCTTGCCCTAGGCTTGAAGACCAATCCTGACCCTAGTTAGAGGGAATCTGTGCATCCTCAGACCAGGAGCCCTACTATTTTCCTTCAGGTCACACTTTTATTTGGTTCTGTTATCACTATAAACCCTCATACACATAACTGGGACAGCAATATGTCCACAATAATGAATTTCTGTCTTCTTTGTGTTGCTTGCTCTATTGAGTAGCATTTAGGTGTTTTGGTGTATTCAGTTTCCAAACTCCAGTTCTTTCTTGTGGGTACTTCTTTTATTTCTTCAGAAGACCCCTGGCCACCTCCTCTAGTCCATAGGTCCTAAATAGCCCTCAGCTATTCACTCTTCTGTAGAGTCTTTTGGTGGTCCCCAGTGAGCTGATATAAACTCTAGCTACTTTTACCAGCATCAAGGTCTTCCTGCCATAAAAAGTACCACAGACACCCCAACTCCTGGTCTCTCTACATCTCAGATCCACTCTGTCTTCTACACCTTTCTCCACATTCCTGTAACATTCCAAAAAGTAACCTTCAAGTGAGGGGTAGCATTGCCCATCCATTAGTTTATGGGATGAATTTCACAGACACTCCTGACTGAAGGGGAATAAGCACTTGGTGAACTCCACCAAAGGGAGCAGAGAAGTCAGCTTTCTCCAAAGGACAATTTGTTCTCCTCATCTTCGGCTTTCTTTACATAATCAGGGGGTAAGGGGCTGCTAGGATGGCCTCTTTGTTTAAAAGCTGTAGTAAGGTGATTGTCATGCCTTCTCTAAATTTAGAATATATGGTATTTTGTGCCTTACTGTTCACCTGTGGGTGAGTGTTAGCAATTCCAGGGAAAAGGAAAATATCTCAGTTAAAGTGTGATACTTTCATTTAATAATAATTCCATAGTGAATGCCTACCATGTTCCAGGCATGTGTTGTTTTATTTAAACCTCGCTCCAGTCCTGTATTATTACACTTATTTTATAAATGAGGAAACTAAGATTCCTTGAGATAATTGAATTTGTCCAAGGTCAAACCTCTAGTAAAGGATATATTTTCATTAATTCTTTCAATATATAAATAAGCAGGTAACATGTTCTAGGGAATATACTGGGTGCTGATAATACAATAGACACAACAGTGCTGTTTGTATCTGTTTTCCTCGTTATTATATGAACTGTTTAAAAGGGAGAGAGTTTGTCTCAGTCATGTACAAAATCCCAGTGACTACCACAATGTGTGCAGTAAGAGCATAATAATCACTCGCAAATTGAACCAGTCACTCATCAATCACCCTCCAGGTCCATGATTCTCAAGCAGTGACAATTTTGCTTTTTGGGATACATTTGGTAATGTCTGGGGACATTTTTGTTTGTCATGACTGACATCTATTGGCCAGAAGCCAGGAATGCTACAAAATATTCTAAAATGCACAGGACACCCCAGACATACATATTCACATACACAGTAAAGAATTATCCAGACACAGGATAAAAACCATATGGAAGTCTTAACATAAAAGACAAAATAATTCACAAAATTGAGCATCCGTTCATATAAAAACTCTCAACAAAGTGGGTATAAAGGGAACATACCTCAACATAATATAGGCCATATATGACAAACTCATAGCTAACATCATACTCAATGGTGAAAAGCTAAAAGCTTTTCCTCTAAGATTATAAATAAGACAAGGATACCCACTCTCATCAGTTTTACTCAACACAGTTCTAGAAGTCCTAGCCATGGCAATAAGACAAGAAAAAGAAATAAAATGCATCCAAATTGGTAAGGAAGAAGTAAAATTATCTCTATTTGCAGACAATATGATAGTTTTATATAGAAAACCCTCAAGACTTCACCAAAGAGCTACTAGAACAAATGAATTCAGTAACACCACAGCATACAATATCAATATACAGAAATCTGTTGTATTACTATATACACATAATGAACAAACAAAGAATAATTAAGAAATCAATCCTACTTGCAACTGCATCAAAAATAATAAAATACCTAGGAATAAATCTAACCAAGGAGGTGAAAGACCGGTACTCTGAAAACTATAAAACACTGATGAAAAAAATTGAAGAAATTACAAATGGAGAGATATTCCATGTACATGGATAGGAAGAACTAATATTATTAAAGTGGCCATAGAATCCAAAGCTATCTATAGACTCAATGCAATCCCTATCAAAATACCAATGGCATTTTTCATTAAACTAGAGAAAATAATCATAAAATGTGTATGGAGCCACGAAAGACCCTGAATAGCCCAAGCAATCTTAATAAAGAAGAACAAAGCTAGAGGTATCATGCTCCCTGATATAAAACTATACTACAAAGCTACAGTAGTCAAAACAGTTTGTGCTAACAAAAAACAGATACAGAGACCAATGGAATGGAATACAAAGGCCAGAAATAAGTCCACACCTATATGATCAACTAATATTTAACAAAGGAGGCAAGAATATAGAATGCAGAAATGACAGTTTCTTCAATAAATGGTGCTGGGAAAATTGGACAACTACATGTAAAAGAATGAAACTTAGTCACCCCTAAACCACACACAAAAATAAACTCAGTATGAGTTAAAGACCTCAATATAAGACTTTAAATCATAAAACTTCTAGAAGAAAATATAGGCAATAAATTCTTGAGCATCAGCCTTTGTAATTTTTTTCTGGATATGTCTGTTCAGGCAAGGGAAATAAAATCAAAAATAAACAAGTGGGACTATATCAAACTAAAAACCTTCTGCAGAGCACAGGAAACTATCAACAAAGCAAAAAGGCAACTTACTGTATGGGCAAATGTATTTGCAAGTCACATATCTAATAAGGGGCTCATATCCAAAATATACAAAGAACTTATACACCTCAACAAAAAGAAATAATCCAATTAAAAATTGCCAAAGGACCCAAACAGACATTTTTCCAAAGAAGACATAAAGATAGCCAACTGACATATAAAAAGATGCTCAACACTATTAATCATCAGAGAAATACAAATCAAAAACACAATGAGATATCACCTTATATAGTGAGAAAGGCTAAAAAAGAAATAACAAGTGTTGGCAAGTTTGTGGAGAAAAAGGAACCCTTGTACAGTGCTGTAGGATTGCAAATTGGTGCAGCTACTATGGAAAGTCATACTTCTGAGAAATATGAAGGTTTCTCAGAAAACTAAAAATAGAAATACCACATGACCCAGTAATTTCACTTCTGGAATTTGCCCAAAGAAAAAATCACTAATCCAAACAGATATATGCATTCCCATTTTTATCAGTTTTATTTGTAATAGCCAAGATACGGAAACAACCTAAATGTTCATCAATAGATGAATGGGTAAAATGATGTATTTAGAGAAATGAGGGGAAAGGATTACAGAGCAGGAAAATAAGGCAGAAGCCTCCTGCCACAAACACATCAAGCAAGCAATTATGGTAAATACAACTAACCTTGAAAATTACCTGAAGATTGCAGAACAGACCATCTATGCCTGGTGAAGAAAAAAGGACCTCACAACAAAGGTAAAGTGACCGAGCCACAAAAAATATGGACCCAAGCCCTCCCCCAACCCCAGCCCACAAGCAGGAGGGAGAAGAACAGACAGAGGAGGGGATACGCATTCAGGAACCCTGCACACCTGCTCCTGGAGATCTGCTCTGGGAACACAAGTCCACATTTTCTTGGGCTGTAGGGATTCACAGGGCTGGACACCGGTGAGAATTACAGTAATCTTGAAGGCTGAGACTCCTGCTGCTTGTGGAGGGCAGGCACGCTCCACTGGTCCAGTAGAGACACAACACAGAGGAGGCAGTTTGAGAGATGTACCAGTAGCAGGAAGGGTGCCAGAGGTGAGCGGGTTGGATGGAGCTCTCTCTGGAACAGAAACAGCAGGTGGACAATGCTTGCCTAGCCCTCCCTCAGCCCAACTGATCAGGTGCTTGCAGAAGCAAACCCCAAATGCTCCAACTCCCTCACTAGTGGCTGAGCACTAAAGCACCTCACAGAACAGCCACCTAGCCCAGTAGGCCCAGCATCAGTCAGACTATGCTGCCTGGCAGGAGGAAGGAGACTTTGCTGCCTGGCAGGCAGAGGGAGACATTTGCAGCTTTTCTGGCCCTCTTTCAGGCCAACTTGGGAAGCACCTGTGGGAGCCAGCTCCAAATACTCCTTCCTCCACACTGGGGGCCAGCCCTGTGCCATGCTCCCCTGCACACCTGCCCCGCCCACCCCAGAAATGCCATCTTCACTGTGGCAGGCAAAGGGTGGTCCCACACACAACAATCACAGCAGAATCACCACTGCATTACTCACAAAGGGCCTCATCTGCAGAGATCAGCCACGGCTAGGCAGAAAGGTGACCCCACCCACTAAAAGCAACTGCGGCTCCACCACAAAGGAGAAATAGGCACTGGTGAGCAAAGAGTCTTGAGCTTCTTATCACCACATGATGCCTTCTTCATAAAGCCATTACTCTCAAAACCAGGAGACATAGTCAATCTATCTAATACAAAGGAAGAAACACAGAAAACAAGACAAAAATGAGGAGGCAGGGGAATATTTTTCAAACAAAAGAACAGGATAAGACACCAAAATGGGGCTAAATGAAACAAAGATCACCAATCTTCTTGACTGATTTGAAGTAAAAGTATAAATATGCTCATTGACCTGCAGAAAAGAATTGATGATCAGGAAGAGTGTCAACAAAGAGACAACAAAGAGATAGAAGATTTGAAAAAGAACCACTCAGAAATGAAGAATACAGTAAGAGAAATGAAATATGCAATGAAGGGAATTAATAATAGATGCTGCAAGTAGAGGAGACAATCAATGAGACAGAAATTAAAGAACAGGGAAACAACAAAGCTGAGGAAGAGAGAGAAGAAAGAATCTCCAGAAACAATAGGATTCTAACAGAGCTGTGTGACAACGCCAAACAAAACAATATTCACATGACTGGTACCATAAGCAGAAGAGGGAGAAAAAGGAGTAGAAAGCCTCTTTGAAGAAATAATAACTGAAAACTTCCCCAATCTGGGGAAAAAAATAGACAGCCAGGTCAATGAAGTACAGAAAGCCCCTAACAAAAGGAACCCATGGGCGACACACCAACACATATAATAATTAAAATGACAAAGATTAAGAATAGACGGTATTGAGAGACTTCCGGGAAGATGGCGGTGTGAGCAGGGCGGCAGAAATCTCCTCCCAACACTATATTTATCTACGAAAACACAGAAAATACATCTATTCCTAAAAGAGAGACGAGAATACACAGGAAAGCGCACAGCTTGCAGCTACACCCGAGAGGACTCGGCACCCCAAGAGGCAGGTAAGATACGGAGCCACGACCCGGCAGGACCCGAGCCCTCCCCCACCCCAGCGCACCGGCAGGAGGAGAGGATTCAGAGCCAGGAGGGAGTGGAAGCACACCCCGCGAAGTAGCCAGCCCCGGTGACCTGCGCGGGGAGCGCTGACCCACATTGCACAGTGCAGTGGAGATTGGAGAGACAGGGGGGCAGGATCTGAGTGGGAAATGCGCCAGGGTGCTTGCAGCCGGCTCCCGGGAAGGAAAAAAAAAAAAGCGTGTGCTTTCTTCAGCGGTCTTAAAGAGACAGGAGCCCAGCGGAGGAGCCGGATAGCCCCAGCACACTCAGCCCAGCAGGCTGGGAGTCCGGGGGAGTTTCAGATGCCTTAGCTGGCGACTGAGGAAGCGTAGCCATACTTAACACTTCTCACTGAGATCAACAGCCTCCTATTCGTTACCACCCCTGCCAGAGCGATAAAGGGCCATGCGGAGTGGCACAGTCACAGCTGTGGAATAGTGGGGCAACAGCGCCACATAGAGCATTCCCACAGAATCTACGTCCGGTGGGCAATTTTTGTTGTTTTTTTTGTTTTGTTTTGTTTTTTGTTTTGTTTTTGTTTTTTCTTTTCTTTCTTTTTTTTCTTTTTTTTCTTTTCTTCTTTTTTTTTCTTTTTCTTTCTCATTTTTTTTTCTCTTTTTAAAGTATTAAAGAGCCCAGCTGACACACGTGGCAACTATCAGTGACCAAATTATACAGCCATGAAAAGACAGAGGAATATGGTTCAGACCAAAATCAACCAGACAACCCCAGAGAGGGAGTCTGAAGGGATGGAAATGCACAGCCTCCCTGAAAAAGAATTTAGAATAAAAGTCATAACCATGCTGATGGACCTACAGAGAAATGTGCAAGAGCTGAGGGAGGAAGTGAGGGAAATGAGGAAAGACAATGCAGAAATCAGACAAGCGATCGACGGGCTTAACAGCAGAATGGATGAGATGCGAGACTGTTAATGGAATAGAAAACAGAGAACAGGAGTACAGAGCAGCTGAGGCAGAGAGAGATAAAAGGATTTCTAGGAATGAAAGAATATTAAGAGAACTGTGTGACCAATCCAAACGGAACAATATTCGCATTATAGGAGTACCAGAGGAAGAAGAGAGAGAAAAAGGGATAGAAAGTGTCTTTGAAGAAATAATTGCTGAAAACTTTCCCTTGCTGGGGAAGGAAGTAGTCTCGCAGTCCACCAAAGCTCATAGATCTCCCAACACAAGGGACCCAAGGAAGGCAACACCAAGACACATAATAATTAAGATGGCAAAGATCAAAGATAAAGACAGGGTATTAAAGGCAGCTAGAGAGAGAAAAAAGATCACCTACAAAGGAAAACCCATCAGACTATCATCAGACTTCTCAACAGAAACCTTACAGGCCAGAAGAGAATGGCATGATGTATTTAACGTAATGAAACAGAAGGGCCTCGAACCAAGAATATTGTATCCAGCACGATTATCATTTAAATATGATGGAGGGATTAAACAATTTCCAGATAAACGAAAGTTAAGAGAGTTTGCCTCTCATAAACCACCACTACAGGATATCTGAAATGGACTGCTCTAGATGGAAGCACACCTAAGGCTAAAAAGATGTCACCAGAGAAAAAAAAATCATAGCAAAGAAAGCAGACCATCCAAATACTAACTAAAGGCAAAGAATAAAACACCTATTATAGAAAGAATGGAGGAGGAGGAATAAGAAGGGAGAGAAATAAAGAAACATCAGACTGTGTTTACAATAACTTAACAAGAAAGTTAAGTTAGATTGTTAGATAGTAAAGAAGCAACCCTTGAACCCTTGGTAACCACGAATCTAAAGCCAGCAATGGCAATAAGTACATACCTATCAATAATCACCCTAAATGTAAATGGACTGAATGCACCAATTAAAAGACACAGAGTAACAGAATGGATAAAAAAGCAAGACCCATCTATATGCTGCCTACAAGAAACTCACCTCAAATCCAAAGATATACACAGACTAAAAGTGAAGGGATGGAAAAAGATATTTCATGCAAACAACAAAGAGAAAAAAGCAGGTGTTGCAGTACTTGTATCAGACAAAATAGACTTCAAAACGAAGAAAGTAGCAAAAGATAAAGAAGGACATTACATAATGATAAAGGGGTCAGTCCAACAAGAAGATATAACCATTATAAATGTATATGCACCCAACACAGGAGCGCCAGCATATGTGAGACAAATACTAACAGAATTAAAGGATGAAATAGACAGCAATGCATTCATCTTAGGAGACTTCAACACACCACTCACTCCAGAGGACAGATCAACCAGACAGAAAATAAGTAAAGACACAGAGGCACTGAACAACACACTAGAACGGATGGACCTAACAGACATCTACAGAACTCTACACCCAAAAGCAACAGGATACACATTCTTCTCAAGTGCACATGGAACATTTTCCAGAATAGACAACATACTAGGCCACAAAAAGAACCTCAGTAATTTCAAAAATATTGAAATCATACCAACCAACTTCTCAGATCACCAAGGTATAAAACAAGAAATAAATTTTAGAAAGAAAACAAAAAGGCTCACAAATACATGGAGACTTAACAACACTCTCCTAATTAATCAATGGGTTAACGACCAAATCAAAACAGAAATCAAAGAATATATGGAGACTAATGACAACAACAACACAAAGCCACAACTTCTGTGGGACGCAGCAAAGGCAGTTCTAAGAGGAAAGTATATTGCAATCCATGCCTATTTAAAGAAGGAAGAACATTCCCAAATGAATAGTCTAAAGACACAATTACTGAAATTGGAAAAAGAAGAACAAATGAGGCCCAAAGTCACCAGAAGGAGGGACATAATAAAGATTAGAGAAGAAATAAATAAAATTGAGAAGAATAAAACAATAGAAAAAATCAATAAAACCAAGAGCTGGTTCTTTGAAAAAATAAACAAAATAGATAAACCCCTAGCCAGACTCATTAAGAGAAAAAGAGAATCTACACACATAAACACAATCAGAAATGAGAAAGGAAAAATCACGACGGACCCCACAGAAATACAAAGAATCATAAGAGAATATTATGAGAATCTATATGCTAACAAGCTGGAAAACATAGAAGAAATGGACAACTTCTTAGAAAAATACAACCTTCCAAGACTGACCAAGCAAGAAACAGAAAAACTAAACAGACCAATCACCAGTGACGAAATCGAATTGGTAATCAAAAAACTACCCAAGAACAAAACCCCTGGGCCTGATGGATTCACCTCTGAATTCTACCAGACATATAGAGAAGAAATAACACCGATTCTCCTTAAAGTTTTCCAAAAAATAGAAGAGGAGGGAATACTTCCAAACTCATTCTATGAAGCCAGCATCACTCTAATACCAAAACCGGGCAAAGACCTCACCAAAAAAGAAAATTACAGACCAATATCCCTGATGAACGTAGATGCAAAAATACTCAACAAAATATTAGCAAACCGAATTCAAAAATACATCAAGAGGATCATACACCATGATCAAGTGGGATTCATCCCAGGGATGCAAGGATGGTACAACATTCGAAAATCCATCAACATCATCCACCACATCAACAAAAAGAAGAACAAAATCCACATGATCATCTCCATAGATGCTGAAAAAGCATTAGACAAAATTCAGCATCCATTCCTGATTAAAACTCTCAACAAAATGGGTATAGAGGGCAAGTACCTCAACATCATAAAGGCTATATATGACAAACCCACAGCTAACATCATACTTAACGGCGAGACGCTGAAAGCTTTTCATCTAAGATCGGGAACAAGACAGGGATGCCCACTCTCTCCACTGTTATTCAACATAGTACTGGAGGTCCTAGCCACAGCAATCAGACAAAACAAAGACATACAAGGCATCCAGATTGGTAAAGAAGAAGTCAAATTGTCACTATTTGCAGATGACATGATACTGTACATTAAAAACCCTAAACATTCCATTCCAAAACTACTAGAACTAATATCTGAATTCAGCAAAGTTGCAGGATACAAAATTAACACACAGAAATCTGTTGCTTTCCTATACACTAATGATGAACTAACAGAAGAGAAATCAGAAAAACAATTCCATTCACAATTGCATCAAAAAGAATAAAATACCTAGGAATAAACCTAACGAAGGAAGTGAAAGACCTGTACTCTGAAAACTACAAGACACTCCTAAGAGAAATTAAAGAGGACACTAACAAATGGAAATGCATCCCATGCTCTTGGCTAGGAAGAATAAATATTGTCAAAATGGCTATACTACCTAAAGCAATCTACAGATTCAATGCAATCCCTATCAAACTACCAACAGCTTTCTTCAATGAACTGGAACAAATAATTCTAAAATTCATATGGAACCACAAAAGACCCCGAATAGCCAAAGCAATCCTGAGAAGGAGGAATAAAACAGGGGGAATTACACTCCCTGACTTCAAGCTCTACTACAAAGCCACAGTAATCAAGACAATTTGGTATTGGCACAAAAACAGACCCACAGACCAGTGGAACAGAATAGAAAATCCAAACATTAACCCAAACATATACAGTCAATTAGTATTTGATAAAAGTGCCTCGGATATACAATGGGGAGATGACAGCCTCTTCAGCAGCTGGTGTTGGAAAAACTGGACAGCTACATGTAAGAGAATGAAACTGGACTACTGTCTAGCCCCATACACAAAGGTAAACTCAAGGTGGATCAAAGACTTGAATGTAAGTCATGAAACCATAAAACTCTTAGAAAAAAACATAGGCAAAAATCTCCTGGACATAAACATGAGCAACTTCTTCATGAACATATCTCCCCGGGCAAGGGAAACAAAAGCAAAAATGAACAAGTGGGACTATATCAAGCTGAAAAGCTTCTGTACAGCAAAGGACACCATCAGTAGAACAAAAAGACATCCTACAGTATGGGAGAATATATTCATAAAAAACGTATCTGATAAAGGGTTGACATCCAAAATATATAAAGAACTCATGCACCTTAACAAACAGAAAGCAAATAATCCAATTAAGAAATGGGCAGAGGACATGAATAGACACTTCTCCAAAGAAGAAATTCAGATGGCCAACAGGCACATGAAAAGATGCTCCACATCGCTAATCATCAGAGAAATGCAGATTAAAACCACAATGAGATATCACCTCACACCAGTGAGGATGGCCAACATCCAAAACACAAACAACAACAAATGTTGGCGAGGATGTGGAGAAAAGGGAACCCTCCTACACTGCTGGTGGGACTGCAAATTAGTTCAACCATTGTGGAAAGCAGTATGGAGGTTCCTCAAAAAACTCAAAATAGAAATACCATTTGACCCAGGAATTCCACTCCTAGGAATTTACCCTAAGAATGCAGCAGCCCAATTTGAAAAGGACAGATGCACCCCTATGTTTATTGCAGCACTATTTACAATAGCCAAGAAATGGAAGCAACCTAAGTGTCCATCAGTAGATGAATGGATAAAGAAGATGTGGTACATATACACAATGGAATATTATTCAGCCATAAGAAGAAAACAAATCCTACCATTTGCAACAACATGGATGGAGCTAGAGGGTATTATGCTCAGTGAAATAAGCCAAGCCGAAAAAGACAAGTATCAAATGATTTCACTCATATGTGGAGTATAAGAACAAAGAAAAAAACTGAAGGAACAAAACAGCAGCTGACTCACAGAACCCAAGAACGGACTAATAGTTACCAAAGGGAAAGGGACTGGGGAAAATGGGCGGGAAGGGAGGGATACAGAGGGAAAAAGGGGCATTACGATTAGCAGATGTAATGTTGGGGGGGCACGGGGAGGGCAGTACAACTCAGAGAAGACAAGTAGTGATTCTATAGCATCTCACTACGCTGATGGACAGTGACTGTAATGGGGTTGGTGGGGGGGACCTGATGAAGGGGTAGTTTAATAATCGTAATATTGCACATGTAATTGTAAATTAATGATAATAAAATAAATTATATTAAAAAAAAAAGAATAGACAGTATTGAAAGCAGCAAGAGTGAGGCAGAAAATTAACTAAAGGAAACCCTAAAAGGCTATCAGCAGACTTCTTAGTAGTTTACATGCCATAGGAAGAGGTATGAAATATTTAATGAATTGAAACAGAAGGACCTTCAACTAAGATTCTTCTATCTAGCAAGGTTATCATTCAGCACTGAAGAAGAGATTAAGTTTCCTAGATAAATGTTAAAAGAATACACCACCATTAAACAGGCCACACAGTATATGTTAAAGGGACTTCCATAGATGGAAATGTCCTTAAGCCTAAATATTTTTAATCAGAGAAAATGAACTCACAATAAAGGTAGTGGACTAATTACTTACCAAGCAAGTATGAAGTTTTAAAAAAAAGTAGTAAAGTCAACTATACAGAAAGAAGTCAAGGGATACACACAAAAAAATACAGATTAAAACATCTAATACATAAAGTGTGGAGGAGAAAGAATAAAAAAAGAAGTACTATAAGACTGTGTTTGAAATAGAGCACACATCAACTTAATATAGACTGCTATCTATTTAGGAAAGTATGAACCTTATGGTCACCATAATCCTAAAGCTTATAATAGACACATAAAATTAAAAAAAAAGAGAAACCCAATCACAACACTAAAGAAAACCATCAAACAACAAGAGTATAAAGAAAGGAAAAAGGGACAGAAAGGAATTACAATAACAATTAGAAAACAATAAAATGGCAATAAGTACATACCTATCAATAACTACCTTAAATGTAAATGGATTGAATGTACCAATCAAAAGACAAGGGGGGCAGAAGGGATAAAGAAACAAGACCTGTCTATATGCTGCCTACAACAGACTCATTTCAGATCTAAAGACATACACAGACATAAACTGAAGGCAAATAAAGATATTTCATGCAAATAATAGGGAGAAAAAAGGAGTAGCAGTACTTACATCCACAAAATAGACTTCAAAACAAAGTAACAAGAATCAAGGACATTACATATAATGAAAAAGGCATCAGTCCAACAAGAATATATAACAATTATATCTATGCATCCAACATAGGAGCACCTAAATACATGAAACAAATATTAACAGAACTCAAGGGAGAAATATACTGCAACCCAATCATATTAGGAGACATTTAACATATCACTTACATCAATGGAAAGATCAAAAGACAGATAATAGATAAAACAAAGAAAGGCACTTAACAACACACTAGATCGGATAGACTTAACAGATACATACAGAACCCTTTACCCAAAAGCAACAGGATACACATTATTCTTAAGCCCACATGGAACATTGTCCAGAATAGATCACATACTAGGCCACAAATAGAGCCTCAATAAATTTAAAAAGATTGAAATTGCATCAAACATTTTTTTTTTAGATCACAATGGTATGAAACTAGAAATAAATTACATTAAGAAAATAAAAATCCCACAAACACATGAAGACTAAATGACATGATTCTAAGTAATCAATGGATCAATGTCAAATCAAAGAAGAAATCAAACAATATGTGGAAACAAATGAAAAAAAAATACAACAGTTCATGTGTGATGTGGCAAAAGCAGTTTTAAGGGGAAAGTAAATAATAAAACAGGTATACCTCAGGAAACAAGAACAATCCAAAATAAACAGTCTAAATTCATAACTTAAGAAACTAAAAATAGAAGAAAAAATGAAACTCAAACTTAGTAGGAGGGATATAATAAAGATCAGATGAATTGGACTGCCTAGAAGAAATGGACAAAATCCTAGAAAAGTAAAATCATAGAAGAATGACACAGGAAGAAGTATAAAATCTGAGGAGGCAAATTAACAGTAATAAAATTGAAATGGTAATCAAAAAACTCCCAATAAATGAATTCCAGGACCAGATGACATCATAGCTGAACTCTACCAAACATTTAAAGAAGAGTTAATACTCCTCCTTCTTAAAATGTTCAATAAGTAGAAGAAAAAGGAATACTTCCAAACTCATACTGAGGCCAGCATCACTCTAATAACAAAACCAGAAAAAGACACAATAAAAAATGAAAACTTTAGACCAATAACGCTGATGAACATAGATACAAATATCCTCAACAAAATATTACCAAACCAAATTTAAAAATACATCAAAAAGATTATTCATCAGAGAGATTCAAGAAGGCGGTGTGAGAGATGACACGGAGAACTCCTCCCAAAACCGCAAATAGTATAAAAATATAGTAAATTAACACAAATAGCCCTAAAATAGCAACAAGAAAGCTGAACCAGACTGCATACAGACCTCATGAACAGAGCAGACCTCACAAAACAGGGCAACGTAGGAAAGCCTCAATCCGGAGGGACCCAGGTCCTTCGCCCACCCCAGCTCACCGGCGGGAGGAAGAGAAATGGAGCAGGGTGGGGGTGGAAGCTTGCAACTGTGGAGCACCTACCCCTGAAGATCTTCTTTGAGAGCGGAAGCCAATATTGTGCGGTGCTCTGGACTTTGGGGAGCTCGGATGGGTGGAGTGCTTGGGAGACTGACATTCCGGCGTTTGTGGAGGAGGGGATCCACATCCGGCTGTTCTGTCAGAGGAGGTATGGGTGGTCTGAGAGGCTTCCTAGCAGTAAGAAGGCTGCTGAAGGGGTGGGGTTTGAACGGAGCTTACTGCACAGAAGGGAGAGCTGGACAAGGTTGTCTGGGCATGCTCTGTCCAGCTGGTTGGGACCTTTGAGGAGCTTCAGGTGCTCCATCCCCCTGGCTGCCAACTCAGCTCTGAGATCCCCACTGTGACAGGCAGCCTGCTGCACCTTCCTCCTAGCCTGCCAGCACAGGTTCGCAAACTGGCAGTCACTGTGCTGGCATCATGCAAGCCAGAGGGAGGCCCTGCCTACAACAGCTAGAGACACAAAGCACAGAGGCTTACACATGTGTGCTTGGCCTACTGGCTCTTACACTGGAGACAGGCACTGCAGATGGGAATCAGGAAACAGATCTTTCCACCTCCCACAGCACCAGCTCCACTCCCCTATGACCCCCAATCTCACTTTAGGGGCTGAGCATCTCCAGAGACTGGAATTTCTGTGCACTACTGGGTACCACACAGAAATATGAAACGTCAGAAGAACATGGTTCAGACCAAAATCTCACAAACCCCAGAAAAAGGGCCAAATGAAACTGAACTCACCAATCTTCCTGAAAGAGAGTTCAAAATAAAAATTATAAACATGTTTATGGAGGTACAGAAAAATATTCAAGAACTCAGGAATGAATTTAAGTTGGAGATTCAATCACTAAGAAATTCCATATCTGAAATGAAACATACAATGGAGGGATTTAAAAGCAGATTAGGTGTGGTAGAAGAGACAGTAAATGGAATAGAATTAGAGAAGAGGAATACAAAGAAGCTGAGGCACAGAGAGAAAAAAGAATATCTAAGAATGAAAGAATATGGAGAGAACTGTGTGACCAATCCAAATGGAACAATATTCGCATTATAAAGGTACCAGAAGAAGAAGAGAGAGAAAAATGGATAGAAAGTGTCATTGAGAAGGTAATTGCTGAAAACCTCCCCAATGTGGGGAAGGAAATAGTCTCTCAAGCCATGGAGATGCACAGATCTCCTGACACAAGGGACCCACGGAAGACAACATCAAGACATATAATAATTAAAATGGCAAAGATCAAGGATAAAGACAGACTTTTAAAAGCAGCTAGAGAGAGAAAAAAGATCACATACAAAGGAAAATCCATCAGGCTGTCATCAGACTTCTCAACAGAAACCTTATAGGCCAGAATGGAGTGGCATGATATATTTAATGCAATGAAGCAGAAGGGCCTTGAACCAAGAATACTCTATCCAGCAAGATTATGATTTAAATTTGAAGGAGGGATTAAACAATTTACAGATAAGAAAAAGCTGAGAGAATTTACCTCCCACAAACCACCTCTAGAGTGCATTTTGGAGGGACTCCTAAAGATGGAAGTATTTCTAAGGCTAAATAGATGTCACCCAAGGGATAGACAAAGAGTACAGAATATGATTCATAACATACAAAAAATGGAGGAGGAAGAAAAAGGAGGAACAAAAAAGAACCTTTAGGTTGTATTTGTAATAGCAAATGAAGTGAGTTAAATTAGACTGTTAGATAGTAAGGGAATTACTCTTGAAACTTTGGTAACCACTAATCTAAAGCCTGCAATGGCAATAAGTACATACCTATTGATAATCACCCTAAATGTAAATGGTCTGAATACACCAATCAAAAAACATAGAGTTACTGAATGGATAAAAAACAAACAAGATCCATCTATATGCTGCCTACACAAGACTCACTTAAAACCCAAAGACATACACAGACTGAAAGTAAAGGGATGGAAAAAAAAGGGGTTGACATCCAAAATATATAAAGAGCTCACACATCTCAACAAACAAAAAGCAAATAAGCCAATTAAGAAATGGGCAGAGGTGCTGAACAGACACTTCTCCAAAGAAGAAATTTAGATGGCCAACAGGCACATGAAAAGATGCTCCACATTGCTAATCATCAGAGAAATGCAGATTAAAACCACAATGAGATATCACCTATCACCTCCCACCAGTTAGGATGCCCAACATCCAAAAGACAAACAACAACAAATGTTGACGAGGATGTGGTGAAAGGGGAACACTCCTACACTGCTGGTGGGAATGTAAATTAGTTCATCCATTGTGGAAAGCAGTATGGAGGTTCCTCAAAATATTCAAAATAGAAATACCATTTGACCCAGGAGTTCACTCCTACGAATTTACCCTAAGAATGCAGCAGCCCAGTTTGAAAAAGACATATGCACCCCTATGTTTATTGCAGCACTATTTACAATAGCCAAGAAATGGAAGCAACCTAAGTGTCCATCAGTAGATGAATGGATAAAGAAGAGGTGGTACATATACACAATGGAATATTATTCAGCCATAAGAAGAAAACAAATCCTACCATTTGCAACAACATGGATGGAGCTAGAGGGTATTATGCTCAGTGAAATAAGCCAAGCCGAAAAAGACAAATATGAAATGATTTCACTCATATGTGGAGTATAAGAACAAAGAAAAAAACTGAAGGAACAAGACAGCAGCAGACTCACAGAACCCAAGAATGGACTAATAGTTACCAAAGGAAAGGGACTGGGGAAGATGGGTGGGAAGGGAGGGATAAGGGGGAAAAAAGGGCATTACAATTAGCAGATGTAATGTTGGGGTGACACGGAGAGGGCTGTACAACTCAGAGAAAACAAGTAGTGATTTTATAGCATCTAACTACGCTGATGGACAGTGACTGTAATGGGGTTGGTGGGGGGGACCTGATGAAGGGGGTAGTTTAATAACCATAATATTGCACATGTAATTGTAGATTAATGATACCAAAATAAATTATAAAAAAAACTAAAGAGAGAAGAGGTTATTGCCTAATAAAGTCTGTTTCCTTACAAAGAGGCTCACTTGAAGACTAAAATGGTGATCTTATGGTGTTTTGTTATATCACTTTAAACAATTCTTAGAGCTTAAGTGGTCATAAAAACTCCATTTCAAAAAATAATTGTATTTTTTAAAAAGCTGCTGGTGGTTTTAGAGAGCTGCTTATCCTCTTCTCCAGAAGAGCTTACAGCCTCATGTCAAAGTATCTGGCAATTACCTTGGACAGGGATGTCAATCCCTCAGGTAATGTGACTTCTAATATTCCATTACGAAATAAAGATCACTGTGCTATCTGACCCCTTATATGTTAGGATTGTTCCTATCTTGAATTTTGGTAACAACCATGAATCTATGAGAGAGGTGTTGTATGGCTGAAGCAAAGTTCTGAAGAATCATTTAAGCAATTTCCCTGTGTTATCCTTTATAGACATCTGTGGCAAAACATTTATTGATTACTATGTACCCAGCCACTGTGACCATCCTGGGGTAAAACGATGTAAAGATATACATGGGCCATAGTTTCAGGGTTTTAGGGTGTAAGATTTTAATTCAAATACAGCTAAATGAACTTTTTGAAACCCAACATTTAAGTTTGAAATCCTGAGACACCGTGTAAGGAGTTTCAGGCCTGAATTTATTTGAAATCTCACTTACTGCCTCCTTCATTGCCTTGCAACCATTTACTTTCTAAGAAAGAAATGGTTTCATCACCACAACAGGGTGCTGAAGTCCGCACTAAGAGCAATGCCAATCTCACAGAGAAGCAGAATTGGAAAATGCCCACCTTGATTAACAAGTAAATACCTATATACTTCCATACATTTTCCCAAGCAATTCATGGTGACTGACATTATCACCACTGAGTTACTTCCTTCAAGTTCAGATTTTTCTACGGGACCACTGGTAAAGACAGTACAACCTATTTATGTCCATCATCCCACATGGGAGATTAGTTTGCCGGTTACTTGGCAGAAAGTGGAACCTCCATGGAATTATCAATGGGACAAGCTGGTATTTTTAATGTTGATTGGGAATGGCAGGTTTAAGTATTCAGTTTTGGAATATCTTGAGGACAGAGGATACTTGGGGACAGGCACTAACGACAAGTTGCATCCTCCTCACAGTTGAGCTGGCACTGCTAGAGACATCATCTAACCAAGGTCAACACATGCAGAGCATCCTCATGCACAACTCTTCAGCAGACATCACCGCTCAGAGAGCTTTGCTCAGTTAGGGAAAAGAGACCCAATTGTTTCCAAGATAGTCTTCTCTTTTTCCTTCAGGCAGAACTTTAGGCTAGCTTTCTTAGAAAAAAATAGTATCTCTCCTGTTTGAAAAATATTCTGAAAAGAAAATGAAACAGAAATTGGAGGTTGTTTCCATTTTTAAGGACTTTGGTAAATGATTTGTTTTTAGAAATTTCTTCCTGGGATTTGTATCATTTTCCTCCCACCTTACCTCTCCTGTGTCCATTTTGGAGAAAAGCACCTCATTTATCTTTGGGAGACAGTAATGCAGAAACTGTAACTGAGCAGATTTCCCCTTGAGGATCAAAATATTTGTGTTAAATGAAATGAGAAATCTGCTAAGTGGCAGCATGAATCCCCTAGGGAAGGGTATTTTGTAATTCTGAAAAATTCCTACTGAAATTCTTCTCTTGCCAAGAAAAGAGAAATGATTTCTATTAAAATTATTTCATGTCTGAATTATTCTCTGCCCCTTGGGAACACATAATATTATAGCTTTTATACTCAGTAATTTAGAAGGACGGGAGACACTTTATTTGGAAAGCACGTAGGCTTAACGCAAAATGGTGGGTATTAAGTGTTTTTACCACAAAACTTTCCTTTTAAAAATTTTGTACTTAAACTGTTCAAATTAAAGCTCATTTTCATAACTAGTTTCTGTGATTGTCTATATAACTCCTTTTAATTTCCTACCCTTCTCCCAAAATTCCCTGAAGCTACAGAGAAAATTCTTGGGTTAGTGTACAAGAGTTGCACAATTTATAGAAAATCAGATAGATGGTATCATATTAATAAATCAGTTGAATGATTTGAAGTCAATCAAATCAGTAAATCTTACTAAAAGATAGGTATATACTGTGTATATGTCAGCAGATGGGCCTTGAATAAAGGCTTTGGAAAGCTCAAGAGATGGAAAACAGGTTTCTGTCCACAGGCCAACTTGAATCAAGTATAATGGATCCCACAGGCACTGTGTTCAGAAAGCTTCTGAAGCCAAATTCTGGTTAAGAAAAAGAAATGTCATGAAAGATGAATTTTCTGTCATGATCTCAGATGGCCAAACACAACTGTCATCCTTAGTATGTGTTAAATATCAACAAAGACACTCTCAGGTTGATGGAATCAGAGTTGTTTCCTGTATTTTCTAATTTTCTACAGTAAATATATATTGCTTTTATAATAAGGTTAAAACAACTTTTTATATTTTCTAAAAAAATTGATGTGATCATTTTTCCTTAAATTGTCCCAAGCTTAGGGAAAGTAAATTATCATTTTTGTGCCCAATTCTGAAAAAGTCATCTTTTGGGTCAATGGAAAGTGTACAAGGATGTAACAACCATTTTGATATGTTAAAAGTCAGTAATTCTCAAAGTTATTATTTGAGTTATCCCAAGGCACATTCATAGGCTTCATCCAGGCAGAATTCCCAATGTTATGACTATATTAATGGTCTTGGGCTGAAGAGAAGTAGATATACGATGACTGGAGCAGCAAAACTGCAAGAGAATGAAACACAAGAAAAAGACACGTACTATTACTGATTTCTATAATGTTTGTGGATTTATGTGCTTTTTCTCTCCCTCTCTCTCTCCCCCTCACACACACACACACACATGCATTCCTTGCCCATCAAAGGAGAGAAGAGTAACATCTATCTCATGTGTCCTTGTAAGGTCCAAATGAGCCAATATGTTTAAAAGTGCTTTGTAATAAACTAGTGCTAACATACTTGCACAATAATACTTGCGCTATCATTATTAGCAATTGGTAGTTGTGAACATCATTATTTCTGTCAATAAAAGGAAACAGAAGTACCTAAAGCACAGATAACCTGAATTTGCTTCCTCATGTTTTGGTAACTGATTTTCAATTAGCATAGAGTCATCAATGCCTCTATGCAATCATCATGAAAGTATAAGTGGTTTAACAAGTTATACCACCAATGAAACAGAGCCCAAAAGAAGTTCAGGGATGATTCAGGGTTACATTTACAACTAGTATTGAAGGAAAACTAGAACTGTGTTTTTTCACTCTCCATCTAGTCTTTTTTTCTAGCACATGATGTGGCTTCTTATTTGTTTTCATAATATTTCCTGAATTACTGTTCTTGAGTGGTCAAATTTGGCTGAAAATGTCAACTTTTTTTGTATTCCCTGAACAATCACCACTTGAAATGAGAGACTTCACCTAGTTAGGTGATACATTACAAAAAACTTATCCTGAAATTTTGCCATGGATCACTGATATCCAATATATGGATAAATGTTGCCAAAATGAATAAATAACATAGTTTACATGGTTTAAAAAAAGCAGCATGCCATATTTCAACTAGCATATTGTCCTTCCTCCAATATTAGATATAAAATTAGAACAAAAAATAAGAACACTTAATTTGCAGAGGACTCAAGTCTGAAGTAACATGTAAAGATAATAACTATCAGAGACAGTGGAAGGTGGTAGAATAGGAGGTCACTGTGAAAACCTCTTCCCATGTACACACCAAGGAAGCAACTATATCTAATACAACTCACTCTGAAAACACCTGAGAACAGACCATAGAACAGATAGACCTTCTACAACTGGTGAGAAGGAGACCACCTTGAGAAGGGTAAAGGGGCAGAGCAATAGTTAACTGGGATCGAAGCCCTTCCCCCAACCAAACAACAAGCAGGAGGGAGAGAGGTGTGGGGAGGAGAAAAATGCTCAGGAACCCAGCACACCTGGCCCTGGGGATTTGTGCTAGGAAGATAAGTTCCCATAGCATTGGACTTTGAAGTTTAAGGGGCTGGACATCAGGGAGAGTTGGAGAGAAGGAAACAGGAATGAAAAGCCCAGTCTCTGCTTGTGGAGGACAACAGTGCTCTTCTGATCCCTCTGAGACCCAACACAGAGGCAGCAATTTGAAAAGACATTTGCTAGCCTTGGGAAGTGTTCCAGAGGGGCATGGATCTGAGGGAGCTGTCTTCAGAGGAGAAAGGACTGGTGGACATCAATTTTTTAGCCCTCTCTCAGCCTAACGGGCCAGAAACTTAAAGGAGCCAGCTGGAAAATCTCTCCATCTACTCTACTTCCTCAGTCCAAACATTCTACTGCAGACCTGCCCCACCCAACTCACCCAGCCCAGTGGTAGCTGGCCATTGCCGGCAGTCAGGAAGAGGGTAGACCCGATGCATAACACACCAACAGCAGTTATGCCTCAGCCACAACAGGGAACACATCTGGAGCTCCTGGCTCTAGTGAGCATGGAGTTTTGTGCTTCTGAGCACCACAGGATGCCTACTAAACAAAGCCACTACTTTTAACACTAGGAGGCACAGCTAATCTATTTAACACATAGAAATAAATACAGAGAGCCAGACAAAATGAGGAGACAGAGGAATATGTTCCAAAAAAAAATCATCAAGACCAAACACCAGAAGTGCTAAATGAAATGGAGATAAGCTATCTACCTGATAAAGAATTCAAAGTAATGCTCAAAAAGAGGTTCACTGGATTGGGGAAAAGAATACATTATCTCAGGGAGGACTTCAAGAAAGAGATAGAAAATACAAAAAAGAACCAGTCAGTGTTGAAGAATACAATAACCTAAATGAAGTACAAAATAGAAGGAATTAATAGTAGAATGGAGGATGCAGAAGAATGGATCAGCAAACAGGAAGACAGGTAGTGGAAAGTAACCAAGCTAAGGAAAGGAGATAAAAAATAATTCTAAATGAGAAGATGCTAAAAGAGCACTGGCACAATTCCAAATGAAACACTTCACATCATAGGGGTCCCAGAAAGAGAAGAAAGAAAGTGTTAGAAAGTCTATTTGAAGAAATAATAACTGAAAAATTCTCCATTGTCAGGAAGCACAGAGAGCCTCTATAGCAAGATGAACCCAAAGAGGTCCACAAGAAGACACATAGTAATTAAAATGGCAAATATTGTAGATAAAGAAGGAACTTAAAAGAAGCAAGAGAAAGGCAGACAGTTACCTACAAGGGAAACCCCAAAGGGCAATCAGCATATTTTTCAGCAGAAAAGTCTTTACAGCCAGAAGGGAAATATACGAAAAACAAAATAGCAGCAGACTCACAGACTCCAAGAAGTAACTAGTGGTTACCAAATGGGAGGGTGTGGGAGGGCGGGTGAGGAGGGTGGGAGAAGGGGACTGAGGGGTATTATGTTTAGTACACATGGTGTGGAGGATCACGGGGAAAACAGTGTAGCACAGAGAAGGCAAATAGTGACGTCTTATTATACTGATGGACAGTGACTGCATTGGGGTGTTGGTGGGGACTTGAAAGTAGGGGTAAACATAGTAACCACATTATTTTTTCATGTGAAACCTTCATAAGAGTGTATATCAATAATACCTTAATAAAAAATAATGAAATTGTGATCACGATTCTGGGGCTTTGATGCATATTTTTTGCATGCATCCACAAACATGCATGAGATATTATATGTTGCACATATGTAGACTTTTTCAGAACACACCCATCATATACATGTTATTCAGTAACTTGTCTTTCTCACCTGAAAGTGGATCATGGTAAATTTTCCCAAGTGGCACATGCAGACTACTTTGTTATTTTTTATGGCATTATAGCATGCCATCCTACAGTTGTGGCTTTTCTTCATCAAAGGTGCTCCACAGGTTCTTGGAGACTGCATGGTCCCAGAGCAGCTTGGGGCACAGCTAGGAGGAGACTGAGCAGGGTTGCCGCTCTGCCTTGTTTTAGCCAGAGCAGCCCAGCTTTGATCTGTGTCCTCCACCCTGGCTTCACAGAAGTCACTGGGCAGTTTTTTAAAACACTGAATCAGGAACTGTAGGGTGGGCACTTTGAATGTGTATATATATATATTTAAAAGTTCCTCAGATTTCTCTAAACATCCAAGATGGAGAAGCACTGTACTACCACGGGATTGGGGTGGGGGACAGTGGTCCACATAAAGATTTTGAAAGCCTGTAACCTCAAAGGGTTACAGCCCTCAGAGCTGGTTCACAGCAATGCTGGATTGGAGCTGGACCTTTCATTGCCCACATTAGGGCTCTGTCCCTCAGAACTCCATTTTTTTTGCAGATTTCTCTGCCTTTGGATTTGGGAATCATGGGGTAAAGACAGATACTTTTTTTAAAAAGTAAGATTTAAATTACTCTTCCAACTACAAGGCAGTACAACTTTAATGAGGAAATAAGGATCTAAAGATGTGCATAAATAGGCAGTTCACAAAAGAAGAAATGCAAAAGATGTGTAAACATGTGAAAAGGAATCCCACCAAGATAAAGAGACACAAATCAAACCAACAGTGAGACACCTTCCTACCCATCCACTGGTAAAGATGAAATGCTTAATACTCCCCTTAAAATTGAATCTATACATTCTTTAGAGGGAATTTGGTGATAAATAGCAGAAGCATTAAGAAACACATTCTATTTGCCCCAGCAATTCCACTTCTAGGAAAAACTCATGTGCCAAGAGATAGTAAAAAAGTCATGATTAAAATAATTGGAACATCACAAAGATCCAGCAATGAAGGATTTGTTGCAAAAACAAGTCAGTCTGCATCCTAGAGTGGAACATTAAACAGCCATCAAAAAGGGTGAGTCTGATCTGTGTAGGTTGACATGGAGAAATGGATATATTATATTACATTTAAAAAGTCAAGTTCCAAAACCAAAAAAACAAAAAAAAATTACTTAATGTCTCTGAGCCTCAGTTTCCACACCTCTAAAGTGATACTGGCAATATGTCATGGGGTTGCTGTAAAGATAATCTATAATATGTTCAACATATTTGCGGAAAAACAAGTGTCCTCTAAATGGTAGCTATTTTTTAACATTCTTTTTTTATTGAAGTATAGTTGATATATAATACTGGTTTCAAGTGTACAATGTAGTGATTTGACAGAAAATATTGTTATCTGTCAACATACAAAGATATTGTAATATTACTGACTACATTCTCTATGCTATATTTCATTCCCATGACTAAAATATAGGATTATGTGCCTGTTTATCCTCTTCACCTATTTTACCCACCTGCTACCCTCCTCCCCCAAGGCAATCACCAATCTCTTCTTTGTGTCTGAGTCTATTTCTGTTTTGTTGTTTTGTTTTGTTTTAGATTCCACATGTAAGTAAAATCATATGGCATTTGTCTTTCTTTACCTGATTTTTTTTTCACTTAGTGTAATAGTTTCTAGGTCCATCCATGTTGTGGCAAATGACAAGATTTCGTTCCTTTATATGGCTGAGTAATATTCCATTGCATATGCGCACAACCTCTTCTTTATCTATTCATCCACTGATGGACACTCAGGTTGATTCTGTATGTTGGCTGTTGTAAATAATGTGGCAGTAAACATGGGAATGAATGTATCTTTTCAAATCAGTGATTTTGTTTTTTGGGGGTAAATTCTTTGAAATTGAATTACTAGGTTATGTCATATTCCTCTTTTTAGTTTTTCGAGGAACCTCCATACTGCTTTCCACAGTGACAGGACCAATTTATATTCCCCCCAACAGTGTAGGATTCCCTGTTCACATCCTCACCAACACTTATTATTTCTTGTTTTTGGTACTACCATTCTGTCTGGTCTAAGGTGGTATCTCATTTAGGTTTTGATTTGCATTTCCCTGATGATTAATGATGTGGAGCATCTTTTCACATGTTTGTTACCATCTGTATTTCTTTGGAAAAATGTCTGTTCAGGTCATCTGCCCACTTTTTAATTTTTTTGTTGTTTGTTGGTGTTGAGTTTTTTAAATATATTTTGGTCAGTAGCCCCTTACACATCATGGCAAATATATTCTGCCAAACAGTAGGTTGCCTTTTTGTTTTTTGAGGGTTTCATTTGATGTAAAGAAGCTTTTTAGTTTGACATAGTCCCCCTTGTTCATTTTTGCTTTTGTTTGCCTTGCCTGGAGAGGAATCCAGAAAAAAAAATACTCATGCTAATTTTCAATAGATTCCTTCCTGTTTCCTTCTAAGGGTTTATGATTTCATGTCTTACATTTAGGTCTCTAATCCATTTCAAGTTTAATTTTTTATATGGTGTAAGTCAGTGATCCAGTTTTTAAAAATTTATTTATTTATTAAGGTATCATTGATATACATTCTTATGAAGGTTTCACAAGAAAAACAATGTGGTTATTACATTCACCCTTATTATTGAGTCCCCCACATACCCCATTACAGTCCCTGTCCAGCAGTGTAATAAGATGCCACAGAGTCCCTATTTGTCTTCTCTGAGCTACACTGTCTTCCCCATGACCCCACACACACCATGTACACCAATCATGATACTCCTCAATCCCCTTCTCCCTCCCGCCCTACCTGCCCTTTTCCACCCCTCCCCTTTGGTAACCACTAGTCCCTTCTTGGAGTCTTGGAGTCTGTGAGTCTGCTGCTATTTTGTTCCTTCAGTTTTGCTTCACTGTTATACTTCACAAATGAGGGAAATCATTTGGCACTTGTCTTTCTCCACCTGGCTCCACTGAGTATAATACCCTCCAGCTCCATCCATGTTGTTGCAAATGGTACGATTTGTTTCTTTCTTATGGCTGAATAGTATTCCATTGTGTATATGTACCACTTCTTCTTTATCCATTCATCTACTGATGGACATTTAGGTTGCTTCCATATCTTGGCTATTGTAAAAAGTACTGTGAATAACATAGGGGTGCATATGTCTTTTTGAAACTGAGAAGTTGTATTCCTTGGGTAAATTCCAAGGAGTGATATTCCCGGGTCAAATGGTATTTCTATTTTTTGTTTTTTGAGGAACCTCCATATTGCTTTCCACAATGGTTGAACTAGCTTACATTCCCACCAGCAGTGTAGGAGGGTTCCTCTTTCTCCACATCCTCGCCAGCATTTGTGGTTCTTAGTCTTTTCGATGCTGTCCATCCTTACAGGTGTGTGGTGACATCTCATTGTGGTTTTAATTTTCATTTCCCTGATGATTAGTGATGTGGAGCATCTTTTCATGTGTCTGTTGGCCATCTGAATTTCTTCTTTGGAGAACTGTTTCTTCATATCCTCTGCCCATTTTTTAATCGGGTTATTTGCCTTTTGGGTGTTGAGGCATGTAAGTTTTTTATATATTTTGCATGTTAACCCCTTGTCAGATATGTCATTTATAAATATATTCTCCCACACTGTATGATGCCCTTTTGTTCTGTTGATGGTGTCCTTTGCCGTACAGAAACTTTTAGTTTGATGTAGTCCCATGAGTTCATTTTTGCTTTAGTTTCCCTTGCTCGAGGAGATGTGTTCAGGAAGAAGTCGCTCATGCTTATATTCAGGAGATTGTTGCTTATGTTGTCTTCTAAGAGTTTTATGGTTTCATGAGTTACATTCACATCCTTGACCCATTCTGAGTTTACTTTTGTGTATGGCGTTAAACAATAATCCAGTTTCATTCTCTTGCATGTAGCTGTCCAGTTTTGCCAACATCAGCTGTTGAAGAGGCTGTCATTTCCCCATTGTATATCCATGGCTCCATTATCATATATTAATTGATCATATATGGTTGGGTTTATATCTGGGCTCTCTAGTCTGTTCCATTGGTCTATGGTCTGTTCTTCTGCCAGTACCAAATTGTCTTGATTACTGTGTCTTTGTAGTAGAGCTTGAAGTTGGGGAGCATAATCCCCCCAGCTTTATTCTTCCTTCTCAGGATTGCTTTGGCTATTCAGGGTCTTTTCTGGTTCCATATGAATTTTAGAATGATTTTCTCTAGTTCATTGAAGAATGCTGTTGGTATTTGGATAGGGATTGCACTGAATCTGTAGATTGCTTTAGGCAAGATGGCCATTTTGATAATATTAATTCTTCCTATCCATGAGCACGGGATGTGTTTCCATTTATTGGTATCTTTAATTTCTCTTATGAGTGTCTTGTAGTTTTCAGAGTATAGGTCTTTCATTTCCTTGGTTAGGTTTATTCCTAGGTATTTTATTCTTTTTGATGCAACTGTAAATGGAATTGTTTTCCTGATTTCTCTCACTGCTAGTTCATTGTTACTGTACAGGAATGCCACAGATTTATGCATATTAATTTGGTATCCCACAACTTTGCTGAATTCAGATACTAGATCTAGTAGTTTTGGAGTGGATTCTTTAGGGTTTTTTGTGTCATCTGCAAACAGGGAAAGTTTAACTTCTTCCTTGCCAATCTGGATGTCTTTTATTTCTTTGTGTTGTCTGATTGCTGTGGCTAGGACCTCCAGTACTATGTTGAATAGAAGTGGGGAGAGTGGGCATCCTTGTCTTGCTCCCAATCTTAAAGGAAAAGCTTTTAGCTTCTCGCTGTTAAGTATAATGTTGGCTGTGGGTTTGTCGTATATGGCCTTTATTATGTTGAGTTACTTGCCTTCTATACCCATTCTGTTGATAGTTTTTATCATGAATGGTTCTTGAGTTTTCTCAAATGCTTTTTCAGCATCTATGGAGATGGTCATGTGGTTTTGGTCCTTCTTTTGTTGATGTGGTGGATGATGTGGATGGATTTCAAATGTACCATCCTTGCATCCCTGGAATAAATCCTACTTGATCATGATGGATGATCTTTTTCATGTATTTTTGAATTCGGTTTTGCTAGTATTTTGTTGAGTATTTTTGCATCTATGTTCATCAGCGATATTGGTCTGCCATTTTCTTTTCTTGTGGTGTCTTTGCCTGGTTTTTGTATTAGAGTGATGCTGGCCTCATAGAATGAGTTTGGAAGTATTCCCTCTTTTTCTATTCTTTGTAAAACTTTAAGGACGATAGGTATTAGGTCTTCACTAAATGTTTGATAAACTTCAGTGGTGAAGCCATCTGGTCCAGGAGTTTTGTTCTTAGGTAGGTTTTTGATTACCAGTTTAATTTCATTGCTGGTAATTGGTCTCTTCAGATTTTCTGTTTCTTCCTGGGTCAGCCTTGGAAGGTTGTATTTTTCTAGAAAATTGTGCATTTCTTCTAGGTTATCCAGTTTGTTAGCAAATTATTTTTCATAGTATTCTTAAATAATGTTTTGTATTTCTGTGTTATCCATAGTGATTTTTCCTTTCTCATTTCTGATTCTGTTTATGTGAGTAGACTCTTTCTTTCTTGATAAGTCTGGCTAGGGGTTGATCTGTTTTGTTTATTTTCTCAAAGAACCAGCTCTTCCTTTCATTGATTCTTTCTATTGTTTTATTCTTCTCAATTTTATTTATTTCTGCTCTAATCTTTATTATGTCTCTCGTTCTATTGACTTTGGGCATTTGTTCTTTTTCTCTACTTTCATTAATTGTGCATTCAGACGGCTCATATGGGATTGTTCTTTCCTGAGGTAGGTGTGTATTGCAATTACTTTCCTCTTAGCACGGCCTTTGCTGTGTCCCACAGATTTTGCGGTGTTGAATTAGTGTTGTCATTTGTTTCCATATATTGCTTGATCTGTGTTTTTATTTGGTCATTGATCCATTGGTTATTTAGGAGCATGTTATGAAGCCTCCATGTGTTTGTGGGATTTTTCATTTTCTTTGCTTAATTTATATCTCGTTTAATACCTTTGTGGTCTGAGAAACTGGTTGGTATAATTTCAATCTTTTTGAATTTACCAAGGCTCTTTTTTTGGCCTAGGATATGATCTATTCTTGAAAATTTTCCATGCGCACTTGAGAAGAATGTGTATTCTGCTTCTTTTGGGTGTAGAGTTCTGTAGATGTCTGTTAGGTCCATCTGTTCTATGTGTTGTTCAGTGCCTGTGTCTCCTTACTTATTTTCTGTCTGGTTGATCTTTCCTTCAGAGGGAGTGGAGTGAAGTCTCCTAGAATGAATGCATTGCATTCTATTTCTTCTTTTAATTCTATTAGTATTTGTTTCACATATGTAGGTGCTCCTGTGTTAGGTGCATAGGTAATTATAATGGTTATATGTTCTTGTTGGATTGAGCCTTTTATCATTATGTAGTGTCCTTCTTTGTCTCTTGTGACTTTCTTTGTTTTGAAGTCTATTTTATCTGATACAAGTACTGCAACTCCTGCTTTTTTCTCCCTATTAGTTGCATGAAATGTCTTTTTCCATCCCTTCACTTTTAGTATGTGTATGTCTTTGGTTTTAAAGTGAGTCTCTTGTAGGAAGCATATAGATGGGTCTTGTTTTTTAATCGTTCAGTGACTCTACGTCTTTTGATTGGTGCATTCAGTACATTTACATTTAGGGTGATTATCGATAGGTATGTACTTATTGACATTGCCAACTTTAGGTTCGTGGTTACCAAAGATTCAAAGTTAAGTTCCTTACTATCTAAACTTAACTCACTTAATATGCTATTACAAACACAATCTAAAGGCTCTTGTTTTTCTTCCCCCTCCGTTCTTTATATATTAGGTATCATATTCTGTACTGTTTGTCTATCCCTTGATTGACTTTGGGGATAGTTAATTTAATTTTGCATTAGCTTAGTAATTAGCTGTTCTACTTTCTTTACTGTGGTTTTGTTACCTCTGGTGACAGCTATTAAACCTTAGGAACACTTCCATCTATAGCAGTCCCTCCAAAATACAATGTAGAGGTGGTTTGTGGGAGGTAAATTCTCTCAGCTTTTGCTTCTCTGGAAATTTTTTAATCCCTCCTTCTAATTTAAATCATAATCTTGCTGGATAATGTATTCTTGGTTCAAGGCCCTTCTGCTTCATTGCATTAAATACATCGTGCCACTCCCTTCTGGCCTGTAAGGTTTCTGTGGAGAAGTCTGATGATAGGATGATGGGCTTTCCTTTGTATGTGATCTTATTTCTCTCTCTGGCTGCTTTTAATGGTCTGTCCGTATCATTGATCTTTGCCATTTTAATTACCATATGTCTTGGTGTTGTCTTCTTTGGGTCCCTTGTGTCAGGAGATCTGTGCATCTCCATGGC
The DNA here is from genome assembly GCA_032199065.1 of Smutsia gigantea. Taxonomy (NCBI): domain Eukaryota; kingdom Metazoa; phylum Chordata; class Mammalia; order Pholidota; family Manidae; genus Smutsia; species Smutsia gigantea. Next base: position 159,384 of record JAVSCE010016025.1, read on the forward strand.
CTGAGAGACTATCCCCTTCCCCAGATTGGGGAATTTTTCAGCAATTACCTCCTCAAAGACACTTTCTATCCCTTTTTTTCTCTTGTCTTCTTCTGGTACTCCTATAATGTGAGTATTGTTCTGTTTGGATTGGTCACACTGTTCTCTCAATATTCTTTCATTCTTAGAGATCCTTTTTTCTCTCTGTGCCTCAGCTTCTTTGTATTCCTCTTCTCTAGTTTCTATTTCATTTATTGTCTCCTCCACCGTATCCAATCTGCTTTTAATACCCTCCATTGTGCTCTTCAATGATTGGATCTCCGACCGGAATTTATTCCTGAGTTCTTGAATATCTTTCTGTACCTCCATGAGCATGTTAATGATTTTTATTTTGAACTCCCTTTCAGGAAGAGTCATGATGTTGATGTCATTTAAATCTTTCTCAGGAGTTGTATTAATAATTTTACTCTGAGCCAGGTTCCTTTGGTGTTTCATATTTGTGTATGACGCCCTCTAGTGCCCAGAAGCTCTACTCCCCGGAGCTGCTCAGCCCCTGAAGCAATGTCAGGGATTGCAGGGGAGTGGTATTGGTGCCTGGGGGGAGGAAAGAGCTGTTTCCTGGTTCCTGGCTGCTATGCCTGTCTCCACTGCCTGAACCAGTGGGCTGAGCACACAGGTATAAGCCTCTATGCTTTGTGTTTGTAGTTGCTGTAGACAGATCTTTCCTCTGGCTGGCATAATGCCAGGGTAGGGTTTTCCAGTTTGAGAGCCAGGTCAGGCTGGCCAGGAGAAAGGCCCCCTAGGCTGCGTATCCCGGAGGGGGTCCTTGGAGCTGTGTAGCCAGCCAGGGAGCTGGAGCACCTAAAGATTGTTTAAGGAGGAAGATTTCTTTTTCCTCCTTAAATATGAGAGTCTATATGGCAAATCTCCCAACCTGTTGGGCAGAGTGCACCCAGACAATTTTGTCTACCTATCTTCTCTCCTGAGCAGTAAGCTCTGTGCAATCCTTGCCCCTTTAGCAGCCTTCTTGCTAAGGGCTTCCTTGTTAGGAAGTCTCAGACTACCTGCCTTTCTTTTGTCCCAGAGCAGCCGTATATGGATCCCTGCTTTCCACAAGCAGCTGGAATCTCAGTCTCTCCAGGAATTCTGCCTGTCTTAGCTTTCCAACACCGTAATCATGAGAGTATCATGCAAGCACCATGAAACATAAGTTTGTGCTCCCAGAGCAGATCTCTAGAGTTAGGTATTCAGCAGTCCCAGGTCTTCACTCCCTCTCTACTCCGTTTCTCTTCCTCCCACCGGTGAGCTGGGGTGGGGGAAGGGCTTGGGTCCCGCCGGGCCACAGCTTTGGTATGTTACCCTGTTCTGTAACGTCTTCTCTTTTCTCCAGGTATATGCAGTCTGGCACTGTCCTCTTTCCTGTTGCTCTTTCAGGATTAGTTGTATTAATTTTATTTTCATATTATATGCGGTTTTAGGAGGAAGCCTTTGTCTCACCTCTCACGATGCCATCTTTAATCCCTCACATTAAGTAATTTTTAATTGACTAAAAAGCAGTTTCTTAAGGACCAAAGCCAAGTACTGAACCCCTAAAGCCCATGCTTTCTTCACACTGTAATATTAGCAAATTAGTATTAGATGTCCATTACAATCATATTTTTCTCCTAAATTAGTTCACATGGTGGTAAAAGTGCTTAGTACAAAAATTTTAAATTATTAGCCCAAGGTTGTCCCATTTGATAGTGGCAAAGTCAGACCTAGAAGCCAGTCTCCTGATTCCTTTACTAGGGTTTTGTCTGATTTTTTGTTCAGCCTTCAATATTAGCCCACAACTATCAAGTGGCCCACCAGCCTTTGTGGGCATCAGGACTAATCTTTCTCTTCTAAAATGGTTCTTTATGTGGTAATGTAGCAGTCACTAAACAAATTCACAAGTTGAGCCCGTGAAGGTGCATGGAGTTGGTGTTGACTGGTGGAGAAGGTTTGAAACTCAGTGGTTTCTGAGAAGGATAATGGCTACTTCAAGGTGACTTGGCTAACATCCTGAAATAAGCTGCCCCTAAGCGGGGAAAATCTCAGGTTTCTTAGAAAGAGATAAAAATTAGCTGAAACAGAATGGTGTATCGGTGGCCTTGCCTATACCCTGTACAAATCACTAGCCACTTTGTGCATCTTTCAAATGGAGATCCTAATATCAATCTGATTATATCACAAAATAGGAGTAACAATGAACACAATGACTATAAAGCAGTCTACCCAAGAAGTATGCAATAGAAATTATTCAAATTAATGATCTGGGCATCTTGCAGGTGAGGTATCTGCTCTAATTTGAGCCCAGTCCTTTCAAGTTGTACTTTTTTTTAAGAGTTCTGTTTCAATTCAGTAAATTGGATTATTTCAATGAAATACACTTAATAAGTTCCCTTGGGAAACACTTGATACTTCTTTACTATTCTTTTTACATTTTTTTGTATGAGATTTAACACCTGGCTAATACTAAGTGCCGTGGTTACCATAAATTATAGAAGACTAAATAAATATTTGAGAGAACAGGAGAAATTTGATTAAATTGCTGAAAATGAAAGGTTGAGTACTATTTTCCACACCAAATAGATTTTCTTGCTTGAGTGTGCACTGCCAACAGTGGATTTGGTTCACATGGCCCCAGACATTTCCTAAATGGGTAAATTGCCAGCATGACCACTTCCATTTTTCTTTCTTGTTTAAGCCTCAACATATTTTTCATCCTTTGACTTTAATCCAAGCTCGTAAGTTATGGCCAAGAATTGAAGGCTTGATAATAAGGAGTTATAATAGTGGAACTCCTTTGCAAAACCTACCTGGATTGAGCAAGAATATTTTTATTATAGATGTGGGTTTTAGACACATGAGGTTTATGATATGTCAAAAGTAGAGTCCTTCTTGATAAGTGGGCATGAATAGGGAACTCAGCTAAGATGAATTAATAATAATGTCAGGAAATTCGGAACAAGCAAAAAAGATTATTATACACTATTTAGAGCAGTTAATTTCAATATTCATGCCTATAAATGGTCCTGCTCTGTGGATGCCTCCTTTGAGCCAGTTGTGCTCATTTATTAATGAGTTAAATAAAGTCATTGATGCATGTTCATTTTATATCTCTGTGAAAAACATGATTTTACCTTTTTAAAAGATTACCCTTTCTCAGTTTTAATAACTAATACATACTGAATGCTGAGGGTGCTAAATTATACATATGCATTTTCTCATTTAAGCCATACAACTATATATATAAGTTTATTTGCCCTTTAAAAAGATGAACTAAATGAGGTATGGAGAGATCAAGTAACCATGATAAGAAATGCAACTGAAACTCAGAAAACTGAAACTCAGAAAAGTGAACTCTGTCACCCAGAAAATGTACAAATTTCTGGTTACTTCTTCATCACCTCTGACTAGATGAGATCTTTATATGAAATTTCTTGACTTATTTTCTTTTTGAGAGCATTTTCTTCCCAAAGTGCATCCTGGCCCACAATCTGTCTACAGTCTCACCAAATCACATCTTTCTCTGATAGCTGATAATGAAAATAGCTTCCTCAGATGGCTGTTCATTCACCTAATCTAAGGATTCCTCCGAGGAGGTTAAGAGCAAAAGGGTGATGGAGAGAAGTAAGAGTTCTGAGTTTAGAAGATGGAAAGAAAGAAGGAGGTAGCACTTGCAAAATGAAGATTTCTGAAGTCTTTGCTAAAACACAACATGATGGGCCAGGCAACAAAAGGGCATGTGATGGAATTTGGTGTTTGGGGACCTGACATCAAATTCATAACTCCACTCTCCTTGCATTCCAGAGAAATTCTCCCCAGTGCCCCATCACCTCTGGTGTCCGTTCTCTAAAGAATTTTGTTCTCTGCTTTTAGGCTCAAATTCTGTAGCAGCCTATGCACAATCTCTTTACTGTCCCAAATGGGAAAGTCATACTAGGACTGATGAGCCATGAAATCACAGCAGGTCTGTTGACCTTCCCAGGCCTCAGTTTCCCTAGCCAGAAAAAAGTCTGGAGTAGAGTGGAGATCCCTTTCATTTTTAAAATGGAATGATTTGCATAACTAGTCTTCCTCATTCAGTGAAACACAATTCAAGTGTGAAATGAAAAATAAACCCTTCTTAGGAATTCTAAAATTTTTATTTACTTCTGTACTTATTACATTTATTTAAAACATATTTCACTCCAAAAGGGAGTTGATTCTGACTTACTGGATTGTATAGCGCCAACCCACATGTATTTGTCTGCAGAGGAGTCAGTGTAAAGTAAGGGGATTATAGTAGGTAGGGATGTTGTTTTCAAGTACAGAAACCTCTCTGCCATTTAAGGGTAACATTCTCATGGAATCCAAGAACAGGAATGACCCCTTGGCTCCATGAATGGAGAGGAATCGGGGACTGGAATGACTTTAAGAACATTCACCTCCCAACCGTCCCCATTGAGCACCTGCCTCATTTATTTGCATTACAGAGTATGGCACATGACTAAAAAAGTCTACAAACTACAACCACACATCTTTATCTTCCAAGGAAGGGTCAACTTTTCACTCTAAGACCAAAACTGAAATTCCCAAGATAGGAGTTGGTCAAGCTTGGGTTAGATGCCCATCTCTTAATCAACTGTGGCCACAATCTGGGAAAAGTGCTCTTATTGAAATGTGTGTTCTTCCCTTTTCCATTCAACTGTAACCTGTGGGCAGAGCCACACTGTGCAAAATAGCCAACATCCACTATTGACTGAGGTAAAGAGGAAGGGAAAACTACTAGAAAACAAGGGTTTGGGATTATCACTGAAAAGATGTCCACAATAAGTATTATTAAAAAAACGTTATTAAGTAATACAGTACTCATAAAATTTTAAGTAATACCACAAATTTCATTAAAAATCCAGGCTAGTGGCTTTATGCACCCCTTCATCCACAGGGACATTTTGACCAATCAGAGGTGATCAAGCAAAACACACTGTATTCTCCCATCTAATTAGCATCTTTGCTTCTCTCAGGGCTCTTATATGTGGTCCAAATAAAAGTCTCTAAACATTTCCCAAAGAGTTCATCTGTTTTCTCAGCATTTTTCTTTTGATTCTTGGACTTCATTTATCCATAAAAGCACATTGGAACATCAATGCATATCCCTGTTTTGGCAATTGTACTAGGCATAATAATTAAAACATCCTTTTTGTCTGAAAGGCAATTAAAGTACAATTTTGGAAACATGTGACAATAATATTGAATAATGTTATATTTGTCAGTGAGGTCTGTAAATGGGCAATAGATCTTAGAAAGCAAATGATCTTTCCTTTGTAAACAGATCACTGCTGAGGTTACTTAAATGGCTGTAATATACCACTGGCTATTGTAGCAACTTTTTCTAGCTTGCTGTGTTTCTACTCCTTTATCAGGAGTGAGCACTTTGTGGTAATTGGTACATGTCCATTGACATTCTGATGAAAAAAATGAGTCCAAAGCCACTTGGAAATGAGCAGGCAGACAAGAAAAGATACAGCATTGCAGATTTTTTACATACTATTTAAAAGGTCTTAGAGACAGAGTGAAAGATGATGCATTATCAAATGTCTAGCTATAAATTGAAAAACAATAGCAACTACAAAGTAGCTACTTAATAAAAGCAGTAGTTTTGCAGTTAACACTAACTTTCCATTATCATATATTTTTCCATCATTGTATTTCCATTCCATATCTGACTCCTCCACTGACCACTAAAAATAGTCTCCATGAGGGTAGGAATACTGTTGGGTTTGTCCATTATATTATCCCCACATGTGGATTAGAGGCTGATGACAGATTTTTTACTCAGATTTTTTTGTGTCTTACTGTGTTTTATTTTTTTATTGAAGTATAATATACATACTGAGGAGCACACATATCACGGGTAAAAAACTCACTTGTCACCATCTGAGCACATCTATGCAACCAGAACACAGAGCAAGGCACAAAACACTACTGCACCTCTGAAATCATTTTGTACCCTTTCACACCTACTACCTGCCGCAAGAGTAACCACCATTCCCAATTCTAACAACATAGTTCAGTTTGCTTATTTTTGGACTCTATATAAATGGAATCACACAATATGAATTTTATGACTTTTCATTCAACACTCTGCTAGTGAGATTCATTGACATTGTGTGCACCTATAGTTCACTCATTCTCCTTGCGGCATTGTGTGAATACCAGTTTATTCAGCCATTCACCTTTGATGGGCATTTAAGTAGTTTTCTGTTTGGGGCTAAACAAACAGTGCTCTTATGAACATTCTAGTGCATATCCTTTAGTAAATATATTTCTGTTAGACACATATATAGGAATGGAACAGCTGTTATAGAATATGCATATGTTCACATTTAGACATAAATATTTGTTGAACACATTAATAATTTGAACTTTAAAAGAACTTATATTTTAATTGAATTTGCAGTGAAATTAATACAATTCAATACCTTGATTTCCACATGAGGAAACTAAGGTCTAGGTTGAGGTAAGAGAGGCAACAGTATGGAATGCATACTTCTACTAACTAGATGTATGGCCTACAGCAAGAATCCTCTGGTCTTGATTTCTTCACATAAATTGAGGAAATTGAATAAGATAAACTCAAAATCACTTCCAGATTCTGGCTCTAAAATTTTATAACTAACTTGGGGTATAATTGTCAAGCCATGACTAAAAGCTATGCTTCCAAACTCATATCCAGTAGTTTTAATTTCATATCTGCCATTATTTCAGTGAGATCAATTATTGATTTAATTATTATCAAAATTAATAATATTAGATATTTATTGAATGCTCTTCTCAAGCTTTTTTCATGCACTATCTCATTAAATCCTCACAACTCATAAAGAGTTATTACATTCATCTCACTTACAAGAAAGAGAACTGAGGAACAGGGTGGCTAAATGCTCATTATAAGTCACAAGGCTGTTAAGTGATTGAGCTAGGTGGTTTTGAATACTACACACAGATAACAACTTTATGTTGGCCATCTTTAAATCTAAACAGCATCCAATATCAAATCCTTTTGCTGTAACTTATAGCTGTTTCTAGCCACTCGTTCCATTGGAAACTTGTTTCTCCTTTGATTCCTAAGTGTGACTTGTGACATACCCAGTCTGAAATAATCCATATTATAGCAGCATTCTCTATGGGGCACTCCCAATCTGACTTAGCTCTCTGAGAATCAGATTCTTCACTGAAATTGCCCAAGAGCATCTGCTGCTTATCTCTATCTTCAACAACACTTAATGTTTCTTAAGTCAGGATTTTATGAAAGCAGTAAAATTAATAAATCACAAATGTCTGAAAGCACATAAAAAATAATACTGAAGGGGACAGTGAAATTATGCATCATTATCTACCACAACCTATAAATATTATGCATCAGGTATCTAATATTAATGACTAAGTACAGCTTGATAAGAAGCTGGTGGGAACTTTCAGTCATGGGGTGAGTGAAATAGCTCTGCCCTGATACAATTCAGATTTTTGCTTCCATGTTTTTTGACCCTTATTTTTCTATGCTCCATGAAGATTTTCTTTCATAAACTCTATAAATTTCCATTGTATTATGTATTGGATTCCTGGTTACTCAGTAAAGAGAATTCTCAAGTCCGACTTGAAACTGCTCTAATTGCTGACATCTAATAAGGATGAGGGGTGCTCATCAGTTGGTTTTTTAGGGGAGTTTGCTTTCAGCCAAAATACTTTGTGCTCATATGTCCATGGAGTATCTTGTAATCTAGAAATTGTCCCATTATTTCTACACATTGGGTTTTGTGGTTCACAGTCCATTTCCTCTCTAACTGACCTAAACTGATTTATAACTGGTCTTCTGACCAAATTCAGCCATGATCTACATCTAGCCCAGCCCCAATGTTGAGGGTGAAAGCAGTAGATAAGGAAGAGACTTTATCCTGTATAGTTTGGGGCAGGAAGATTCCTATTCTTTCTGCCCTTACAAATATCATTTAGAAAGTCATATCATACACACACACACACACACGCACACACACACACACACATCACCCTAATTACTACATAATGTCTCATCAAAGTCCATTCAACTGTTTACCACATGAACCAGATTCATTTTGTCATTAAAATATTTAGGATAGCAGTTCTACTTGACCATTTTGCCCTGACATGCAGACTTCTATAATGTGGAAAGTGGCCATACACTGATGGTAGCACCTCAGAAAAAGCTGCAATCATGGAAGCTGCCTTCCCTAAACCCTTGCTCATTAGTAATCTCCACTGTCTAGGCCCCTGGTTCATGTGTGACCCCTATCAAAGTTCACTAACTGTAGCTCTTCCAGTCCTTTCTTGCTACTGGTGGTTCAGCCCTTAGTAGACCTTAATGCCCTTATCTTGGTCACTAGTGATTGTCTGTGCAATTATGTAACATGCATGGGCTGACCAATGAATAAGTGACCAGAAGTACTTAGCATGCTTTATAGTTCTGCAGAACCTCAAAACAAATCCAAACTGTAGTCATTATTGTTCAGAAATTGTAAATCTATAGGTCAGTGCCACCAGAGGCAATCACTTCTGGATTGCCTTTCTTGGGAGCATTCTGGATGGCACAACAATATTTGTGCAATAGGATCAGGAAGAAAGGGGGTGTTCAAGAAGACCATGACAGCTACACAAGTTGAAATTATGCATTCTCTGAAGTGTGCAGTACTTCACTGTAATAACTCTCATTTTTATTTAAAGTAGTAAGACTCATCTTGTTGAAACAACAGAATCTTTGCTTCTTAAATTATAGAGAGGAAAAGTCAGTCCTCATGATTTGGAGAGGAAGAATAGGTAAAATGCTAAGATCATGAAAATCCCTTACAAACTAGATACAAATTAAAAGACAGGGCAGAGTGGTCAAATAGATCTCCCCTTTCTCACGCCTTTGAACCATGCTGTCTACTACCATTCCATCAGATCTGTTAAACTAAGAGACAAAACTGGAGGAAAATGGGAGCTGAGACATATTAATGGTGAAGGACTGCAATGAAAACCACAGACTCCTGCAACTGAGGTCCCTCAGGACTGCCCTGGGTCTGGCCCACCCTATAACATAAATTGAAAGCAGCATAGATCAGAAGAGGAAATTATTGCATTGGAAGAAGATACAGTTAAAAATGTATATATAGTCAGTGAAGTTGAGGAACAAGTTCTTCAGACCTTATGGAAATGGTAGAATGTTCACATGAAATGAAGTGAGACCCCATAATTACAGGTGGAGTTTGACCAATTGAACTAGTGGGTCTGTGCATAAAACATTTTTTGTCCTGGACACAGGGCTCTTTCCTCATGCCAAAGATATTATTATAATAAAAATTACATTAAAATAAAGTAAAAAGAAAACAAAATAGAAGAGGTCTGGGAATAAGTATGAGAGGAATTAATTACATATAATAAAATGAAGTCAGTAAGCAAAATAATTTAAAATTTGAGACTTAACATAAGCTTGTATTATGAAGAGTCTTCTAGGTACCATTGTTCTGTTACTTCTCCCATTATTTCTGGCCAAGTCTAACTGGATAATAAATCATGTAGTTACAAAGCCACATTCTCCCCATTGTCAAGGACATTGCTTCAAACTAACTACGAACTGGAAAGAAGTAAGGGTTTTCTCCAAGAGCCTTGTACAAGTTGGCCTGGCATTGAAGTGAAACAGTCAGTTGGGCTTAACTTGACCTACTTACCCATTCCATCATCTGAGGGTTAAGCTTGTCCAGAATAGAGTGCAACAGATTTCATTTTCTGTATGTTTGCAATAAATTTTGGATTTCATGAGTTTGTTTACTTGCAACAAATCTCCTTTTTCTAGATGGATTGGATTGCTCTTTTTTACATACAAACAATCTCTGACAAAGGCAGGGTCTCAGCTAAAACTAATTCTCCCATTGGGCAGAAATGTAATATATTATCTGGATTTCAGTTAGAAAACAGAAACCACTTAAGGTATTTCAAACAGAATTCAATCTAGGGATTGATTATACAAATGATGTGAGAACTATGGAGTTGAACAGGAGATGGTGAGGCATCTGACATTGGCAACAAGCACCTTGTGTCCTAGGGCTGGAGGAACATAGGAAGGAGGTTGCATTCCAAAATTCAGGAGCTGTGGTCTCTGGGTATAACTGGAACCACAGTGGGCCTTTCCAGTGGGGCCATAAAGAGAGGTACTTTCTAACAGGGTCAGGCAGAGAGATGCCACCAAAAGCAGAGAGGAGAGGAAAAATACTTGGCTTCTCCCTTTCTTTGTATCTTCTTTATACCAGTGTATCCCATTAGCCAAACCTACAGAGATGCTAGAGGACTAGGGTCATGAGAAATAAAATTTCTTGTAAAGGAGCTGGGCAGAGAAAAATAGAGTATGAATCTGAAAGCCATTGCCCAAGCTCTGCCTCATGTAGGCTCCAGGAAATACTTTCTATCACTCTATGAAACAACCTATGACAATTTTGGGTGGTCTCCAGACATAACTAATTTGTATGATTCTCCTTATATTTTTCCTTTTATCCATTGCATTCCAATCCTCAGCATTTTGCCT